>JTLS01000593.1:0-16313 GCA_000826855.1 Basidioascus undulatus
ATTGTGGAGCTGCGCGTTAGAGTGGCACGCGGCGGAGGGGGGGGAGGGAAGAAAAGACGTACCGCCCGAGTGTTGCGGACCGTCTGAGGGCGCGCGGGTGTCCCAGACGCGGATGCCTGATTCCCCAAACAATGCCATCAGACAACCGCCCAAGAACACAAGAAGGAAAGTGGTAGGATGGAGGGGAAAGGCGGAAGCAACGCACTCCCATCCCTCGATGCCGTACACAGCAGCGCCTCGTTGCTCGGATCCCAAGCAATGTGCTTGACGCTGCTCGTGTGCCCCCCCAAGACGGAGAGGAGCGTCTGCGTCGCGCCGTCGAACAGGTGCACGCGCTGGTCGCCGGAGGCGGTGGCCTGCGCGTCCCCGAGGTTGCACGGGTTAGTTCTCCGGGCTGGGGGAAGGAGTGGGAGGGAGGGAAGAGGGAAGGGGACGGACCAAAAGACGGTCGGAGGGCGAGAACTTGAGGTCGAAGATTGCGTTTTCGTGCGCTTGGAAGGAGGCGCGTGTGCGGGCTGTCCAAACACGCATGACGTTCAGAACTGGGGTTTTTGGAAAGAGAAGGATGGGGAAACAAGGAGGAAGAGAAAGGGGAAAGGGATGCAACGCACGTTCGTCTGAATCTAGCCCCGCATCAATGAGCGTCACCACGCCCTCCTCGTCCGCGATCGCGAGGACGTTTTCTCCCCCGCGTTGCGCATCTGTCCCGTCAGCGCCTCGTCAGCACCGCTCGCAAAGAGCGGGAGGGCAGGGGGGGGGAAGGAAGCGAGGGACGCACCGTTCGTGAACGCGCATGCAAAAGGCGGGGCAAAGTGCCTGTCCGGGTGAGTGGACGGGATCCGGAAGACGTCCGTGCCGTTGTTGGATACCATGCTCCTCAGATACACGCCCGCCGTAGCCACTGCTTCCCAACGTTTCAGCACCACCCTCCACTACCACCCGGACCGGGGAGCAGACGCACCTTGGCTGGGCAGCACGCGCCTCCCCTCCCGAAGCGCGTCCACGGCGCCCAAGAACCCCATGCCCGCCACCGGCCGGACCGCACGCCGTCGCATGCGCGGCTCCCCCACCTTCTGCCCCTCCTCTTCACCGTCCTCCTCCCCCTCCGCCTTGCGGCGCCGCGGCGCAAAGAACGCGCGGTCGAGCGTGAGGTGCACGCGCGCCTTCTTCCTTGGCGGGACAAAGTCGGAAGCGTTCTCCTCGTCGAGAAGGGTGGGGCTGGACGGACGCGCGAGAGTGGAGCGCGGGGAGGAGGGAGGCGCGTCGGCGTCTAAGTCGTCATTCAGGAGAGGATGCAGGATCCGGCGGGGGAGCGGGGAGGACATGGGGGGGGCAGGAAGGTATGGAGGGGTATGCGGGTTGGGTATCGCGGTTGGATGCAAGGAAGGACAGAGAGAGGAGAGGATGCAGGATGCAGGATGAGGATGGGACGCAAGCGAGAGGACGACGCGAGGCCACTTTGTCAACCGCGCGTCGAGATCGAGACGCGTCCGAAATGACGCATCGTTGATTATCGCGCTCGGTTGGGCTCTTTCACCTGCACGAGTCGCAGGGAAAGAGCAAGAATGTGCAGAAACTCCAGAAAGAGTTTTCTGGTAGATAGCCTCTCCTTCGTGGGAGCGATGGAACAACGTGAGGAAGGGACAGTCGCCGTTGAAAGCAGCTGCGCCGCAAGTTAAGGTCGAGTAGTCGAGTACGTTGCGCGTTGCTGCCGTTCGACACATCGGAGAAAACCAAACTGGAAGGCATGGAACTCGGTTGTAAGAATGACATAGCCGTATACTGCCTGTATACTGCCCAAAGAGCGCAGTAAGCAAGTGCTGAAGGGTACACGCCAGCGCCGTTTCACCTTCCTTCCGTTCCCGCCTTCCACCTTCTCATTCCGGCCTCTCCCTCCTCTCTTTCACCGCAACCCCCACCCCGTCCACCGACTATCTATCTCCCCCACTCCCGGACCCTCCATGTCCCATCTCCCTCCCGCCGTCCTTTCGCATTTCGACCGCGCAGTCGACTACCTGGCGCGTTCACATTTCCCCTCCTCCCCCAACACGCTCGTCCCCCTCTTGTCCTCCTAGGAGCACCAGCGCCTTCATGAGCAGTTCTTTTAAAAACCAGAGATTGCAATACGCTCTCCCTTCCCCTCCTTCTTCTTCTTCTCCAGTCTGACACTCCCCAGGTATTCCCACTGCGAGTACCACCACCCCCGGGGTGGTGCATCCTCACCCTCCGATGCTCGCCGATAAAAGGCTTCCTCGCCGATGCGCTCTCCCACTTGCTCTACGCGTTCCGCCACTTCTACCCCGCCCTGCGGGAGCGCCTCTCCCCCGCCTCGCGGGCCGAGCACCCCGCCCACGGGGCCCCTACGCCGGCTCTTCCAAGATCCCGGACGCGGGGATCGCGGTGCAGGTGAAGCGGAGATGAAGGGATACGCGGGTAGTGCTGGAGGTTGCGGAAGGAGAAGGGATGGTGGAGTTAGTGGACGAGGAGGCGAGGGTGTGGCTATCTGGGACGGAGGTCAGGGTCGTTTTGCTCCTCCGGGTGGAGGAGGGAGGGTTATATGCGCCTCCGAGTGGGGAGAGGCGGGAGGGGGGGACGTGGGACTGGAGGGAGTTTAGGGGGTGTTTGTTCAGTCCGCAGCAGGATGAGGGGGAGGGGACAGAGGAGCCTTTGGGGAGGATTGGGTAGAGGGGCCATGTTTGGGCGCACCCGCTGGAGAGGTACCTGTCTCTGTGGAAGAGGGAGCGGAAATTTAGGGGATGTACGGCGATGTTTTTGGGCTGGACTCCGTATACTCTAGATCTGCAGGTTCCATGGGCATCTCGCATGTGTGCTTGCCGAAGCTGTGCGGGACGTACGGAGGCGGACACCGCCGGCTGCATGCACTGAAAGCGATCTATGTGCAGCCGGATCTAGCTTATAGCATTTCAAAAGAGTCGCAAGATCAAGCCCCCACTTGGATCTGGTTCGGAGACCTCGACAGCGAAGCAGAGAACAAAGCACCTCGAATGTTCAAACAGACTGCCGGAAAAACAATTCTCTCGTCGCCCTGGCTGCTTCTGACTTGCACCTACACTCTAATAGTGCACACATATTTCCCGATTTCAGAAAAATTCCTACCGCATGTCGTGTTCATTGCCCGCAACATTCACTTGCACTGGCACCCCATCTCCCACAAACTCTTTCGAAACTTCTCAGCTCCTCACGGTCCCGCTGCTCCATCGTCTTCCGTTGCCAGCCTCCGGCTACTGGCCCTCGAGTCTCAACTCATTCTTCCTCCAGTCCCACACTCGACTATTAGGTGAATGAGGCTCCAGGTGGAAGTTGAGAGAGTGGCTTGTCGACATATCGCGGACCGTGGTGGGGATCAGCTGCGAGGCGAGTGCGAGGTTTCGGCAGTTGTCTGAGCAGGGAAGTTTCAACGGGTGGGAGGATGGCCGCAAGTACAAAGCGCCGTCCAGACGTCTCACCGTTTGCTACCATGTAGACTGTATAGATGTACCATGTAGATGTAAACCAGTTGACTAGCACTGCTGCCACTGGGCCGAGTCCTATGTGCTCGAGAGCCGACAGGACGCGTTAGGTGAGGAACAGTCAGACGAAGTGCACACGGACGAGGTGCCTGTGGAAAGGAGCAAAAGAGAAGGAAAGGAAAAGAACATTCCCCGTCCGGGAATCGAACCCGGGGCTGGGCGGTGAGAACACCCGATGTTAGCCACTACACCAACGAGGACATGCTTCGGTCTTGCTCCCCGTCGTCCGGGAGTGTACCTTCGAAATGGAAGGCAAGAGGCCGCTGTGATTAGGAGCAGCACTTCGAGCTTTGTTCTTTAAGTAGGCTATTGGCACATATGAACTGGGGAGTGAAAGTACCGGTGACTTTCCAGCGCGAGGAGATAGACGGCCGAAGTCGCCTGACGCAACGAAAGAAACGCGTAGCAGTGCGCGGCGGCACCGGCTGAATGTAGGGAATAGCGCCGATGGAATGACCAGGCACCATTACCAGCACGACTCCAAGGACCAAACAAAAAGCGCTGACGTGGGTATTCGAAGGAAAAGACCCAAAGTGAGCGAAGGCACCCAAGAAAACGAACGATACGCGCAGAGGAGCCTGAGAGAGGAATCAGAAGCAGTGCGTAGAGGCACCCGAACGAGAAAGCTGTTGAAGAACGCTCGAAGCGTATTGGTGGAGTCTGCTTGACGGAGTGAATGTCATGTCTAGCGAGTCTGCCAACGGAGGGCCAAGCAGTGGCGCAGAGGCACACTCACGAAGACAAACGCAGTACACAGAGCCACTCCCGTGAATAGCAATGGAGTGCTCAAAGGCATCAACAGAAGGAGAACGGAGTGCGCAGAGGCACCCCGGAAGAGAAGAAGAAGAAAGAATGGGCTCGGAGGCCCCGAAAGGGGAAGAACAAGCGGTAGTGCGCAGAGGCACCCCCTGTTGACGCGGTCGATTTTGAGGAGCGTCGATCGAGAATTCAAGGGGATTAAGTGGAGAGGTGACAGAGACAAAAGAGGGGAGATCGGGGAAATCGCCACTCGATGGGGAGAGGGGAGCGAGGAACCGGATGAGGAACAAGAATGGCACGCACAATGTGTGCTTGACTGCCACACCGCTCGTCGTTTCAGGGGTATACTTGACCATAATATTCGCCGAAAATTACATGGTCTTTCAGTAGACGGACTGTAGCGAGCTAGCAGGCCAAGGTGGCTGATCCATGAAAGGCTTGCCGATGATCGTTGCAGGTCGATTCATATTCGCAAGCCCTTTCCTAACTTTTGAGCCCACGACATCATGAAAACGTGTGGTATGTATAGGGTGTTTCGATGTTCCTATGTTGACTGCTTTGTCTAATAAATCTACGAGAAGAAGTTCAGGTACACCTCCGCCAGCTTCTCCGGCAGTTCTGCGAACCATAGACAAAGATCAGCATGGCGACGTCTCCAAAAACAGAGTGGAGTTGTACGTACCTTCGGCGAGCTGGTGTCCTGCCGGGAGGAGCGTGAGGTTGACCTGTGTGGTGCACGTGCGTTAGCATGTACATATCCGAAGCCGTGCGTTTGGGACAGGAAGCAGTTGCACTCACGTTCTCCGCGACCTCCTTCATCTGCCGCTCCGTGTCGGCACCAATGAACTCCTCTCCACCCACCGCGAGGACCGGCATGGGCAGCTTCTTCTTGGAGAGCTCGCGGTTCTGTTCGCCGCTTTGCATGGTGGCGCGGTAAATCTGGCACATGGACCGGCTGCTCAGGCGGTCGGACGTCAGCAATCGAAGACAGAACGCGCAGGAGTGGGCTAACGCACATCCCTGCCGGACCAGACTTTGTTTGGAATGCATCGAGTCAGCACTTCAAGTAGTGGTGGGAACAGGAAATCAGAAACGACGCACGTAGCACCGAATGTACTCGTCCAACGCCTCCGGGGTAATCGCGGAGGGGTTGCGGGTTTCCCTCCGGATGAACCAGCTGAAGTACTCGCGCTCTCGCCCGGTGATGAGCAGCTCGGGGATACCCTGAATGCGTGCTGTTCAGCGAGCCTGACAGCCAAGGCACGGAGGATGACGCTCACCTGCGGGGTTGCGTAGAAGGCAACGTGCCTGGAAGCCAGCGTGAGCAATCGAGGTGATAGAAAATGTTTGGATGAACTCTAACATACCAGAGCCAAACAGAAGTGGCGACGTTGTCCGGCGTCAAGTGAGACTTCTCCTCCAGGCCGAACCTGCGCAAACCGCGCGAAGAGTGAGCACACGCATGCCATCTTTTGAAGAGAAAGCCGATTCACATACCCCGGGAGGATCATTTCTTGGTAAACCAGTTTCTCGACCCGGTCGGGATGCCTTGCAGCAAGCTGGTACGCAACTGCAGCGCCCCACTGCACCGGCAAAAGTAAGCCTCAAGTACGGACTGAAGAACAGAAGATTGACGCACGTCTTCACCCGCCACGCCGTAACGCTTGTGCCCGAGGTGCTCCATAAGGAGTGCCACGTCCTCGCTCATCGTAGTCATGTCGTAACCCTCGGACGGCCTCTCAGAGTCGCCGATGCCGCGAATGTCGGGCGCGACGACAGTGAACTTGTGCGTCAGAAGAGGGATGACGAAGCGCCACTGCAAAGGGGAGCGAGTGCGTCAGACCAAAAAGAGTTGAAGAGAACTAGAGGAAGACTGACATGAGAAAGCGTCTTGGGGATGCCATGAATGAGGCACAGCGCCGGACCAGAGCCGGCCGTAACGTAGTGGATGCGGAAGCCATTGACACGGACAAAGCCGTGCTCGACGGGCTTGCCGTTGTGATCGACGATGGTAACCATGTTGAGCGATTTGAAAAAGGGTCAGTAGGGGTGTGGTGTCGACGAGGCAAGTGAGAAGATGAGGTCAAGAAGTGGGCGTTGCTGGCGTCCACGATCAAGACAAGCTAGTTATCATGTGCAGTTTCAAAGTGGAGGTGCGTCCCAAGCCAGCGAACCCTGCAATGAACCTCTTGCTGACATGCATACCACAACCACCAACTCCGAATTTCTACGTACATACTGATACCCAACAGAGCTTCGGAGGTGTTGAGGTTCAGGGCCGATCAAAGCACCGGAGGATCCTGAGGCGGCCAGGCGGCGTTCGACGCCCACCCCGACGATGCGTTCTTTTCTGTGAAGGTCAGGCGACTGCAGCCAGAGACTGCCGGATGAAAGATACTTACAGAGCGGGCTGTAAGGCGGAGTTCCGCTTTCGGAGTCGGAGTTCGGGTTGCTTTGCCATTGAAGGCTTGCAGCTAGGTTGTGTGGAGCTGCAAGCAGTTCGAAGCGACGGCTATGTACGAGCAGTGACAAATAGCCTAATGTTGATAAGGCTGATCGCCTAGTCTGGAAGAGCCTCTCCAAGTTGCTCCAAGCACTGTCAGAACTTGTAAACGGCCGCGAGTAGCGCAATGACTGCACTGTTTGTAGCACCGCACCACACCGGATAAACGGTTTGACCCAAACTGCTGACCGAGAAGGCAAATCAACGTGTGTATCAGTTCAAAGTTTCCCTTGCAAATGGCAGAGCAGAGTCAAGCAGACGGCTGTACAACGCGGGTTTCGTCGGTCCATCGCTGAAGGCACAAACTCACTCAGGGTCCCGCCGAAGGGCTCCGCTACTCCGCCTGGGCTCCGCGGGGTGGAGGTATGGTGCCCCTGTGGGATCCCGCATTCAGAAATGAGGGGAAAGTCATCGAACTGTACACTGTCAGGGGCCGGCCCAAGTTCCCGGAGCAGTTATACCCCTGGCTGTACATCTGCGATCGCTGTTCGACCCACCTCTTGCTGCTCGACCACCCGCTACGCACGACTTTTCGACTTCAGCAATCAACGTATTTCCCGCCATGTCCAAGGAATTCGCCCCTTGGAAACGGTTCTCGAGCTGGACTGTCATTACCAGCCTCAATGTGTTGGCGGGCTGCGCGCTCTTCTTCGAGGTGAGTCGCCTTGTGCTTCCCATCGCAACGGCTGGGCGGTTGCTGACGAATCTGTGCTTCTCATCTAGGGATGGAATCAGGTGTGCTGCTCGTATTGTTATTGGTGATGTCTCAGCTCACAGCATACACTTTACAGGGTGTGATGGGAGGCGTGAATGGGACACCTGAATACATCAACACCGTCGACATCGGCTCCAATGGGACAATCACCAACGTCACGAGACAAGGCGGTACGTCTTCGTTCCATATCGTCAGCGGCCCTTGATACCATGCACACCTTTACGTCTAGGTATTGTCAGCGTCTGTATGCCTTCTTCCGAGTCTTCATGATCTTGAACATCGCTGACGCCTTCATGAATCTGACAGACTACTTCGGCGCTGTCTTTGGAGCCCTCTTCTCAGGATGGCTGTCCGACAAGATAGGGAGGAAGCGGGGTCTCTTTTTCGGCTCTCTATGGTACGTTCGAGTATCAGCATGCAGTTGAATCCGGGAACTCAGCAACTCAGCAACCAGGTGTATGCTCGGCGCTGCGCTTATGAGTGCAGCTCAGAACGGTAACTGGATGATCTGTGCTCGCGTTATTACCGGTACGTCTCACAATCAGCCGTGGCATCTCTGGTAGATAGACTGACAGCTCCTGCAGGCTTTGGGACCGGTCACCTCAACTGCATCACTCCTGCGCTGGTCGCCGAGACGAGCGAAACGCACACTCGTGGACGCAGCATCGCTCTGACTTTCCTGGCGAACTACATGTATCTTGCGATGGTTGCATGACCATTGTTTGGCTTGAACTCACTGAAATTGGCTTCCTACAGCGGGATCGTAGTGGTCTACTGGCTCCAGGTAAAGTTGCAGTTCTCTCGCACGACTGACAGACTGACGGCGGCGCTGAACTTCATGTCTATTCCCCAGTTCGGTCTTCGTTGGGTGGACGGCCCCTTCCGCTGGCGCTTCCCGCTCGCTACGATGGTTATGTACGTAAGATCCTCTACAAGCGCGCGACACACTGACACTTGGGCATGCACTCAGCACCCCACTCATTCTCGCGATCGGGATCTTCTGCGTTCCCGAAAGTCCCCGCTGGCTCGTTAAGGAGGGTCGCATTGAGGAGGCTCTTGAAGTCGTCTGCAAGCTGCGCGGCGACGCCCCACCAACAGACGCGGGTGTCCAGGCGGAGATGGCCGAGATGCAGACGAGCGTCGAGAAGGCCCGGGAGATGGCCGCCAGCCAGTCTCTCTTCAAGATGGCATTCGGCATCGGCAGTGGCAAGCTCCACCTTGGCCGGCGGACGTTCTTGGCTATTGGCGTGATGATCGTGAGTAGACAGTGCCTTTTGAACTATTGGGCAAGTCGCTGACTGGAATGAACAGTTGATGGAATGGACGGGAGTGCTCGCTATCACAGTCTGTGCGCTCTCGTGGACCCTCTATTCACACTGTACCAGCCCGAGCTCACTGTCCGAAACAGATGCCAACAACCTCTTCGCAATCGCGGGTTACGATACCACAAAGGCAGCATGGCTTTCGGGTCTCTGCAACACGATGTGCGTGGACAGCACTTCTTTCAAAGCACCAGGGATTGAGATTTTCCACAGCGGTATCCTCGGCACGCTGGCCGCTGCGTACACGATCGACCTTCTTGGTCGACGTCAGCTTCTGTTCATCGGCGCGATCATCCAAAGCATCGCACTTTTCCTAGTTGTAAGCCGGTCGAAGTCGCTTTCTTCAGCACCTGCTCATTTTCCTCCGGGTTACAGGGCGGCTTCGCTGCAGGCGCGAAGAGCCACCCCGACAAGGCCGCTGCGTTCGGTGCAGCCAGCGCTACGATGTTGTTCATCTTCACGTTCTTTTTCGCCGCGACGTGGCTGCAGGTCGCGTTCACCTGTGAGTACTTCCCATACAGGCACAGAGCACAATCGTTGACACTGTCGACACCTAGACCCTGCCGAGATCTGGCCCACTGGTAAGGGTTTCGTCATTTCTAATATTAGTGGGTGAGCATGGCCAATAACCCTCATAACTCTTGAACGCAGAGATGCGCGCCAAGGGCAACTCCTTCGGTGTCGTAGGGTGGGCGATCGGCTGTGGCTGGACAACGTTGCTGATCCCGATCATGTTCGACAACCTGGGGGAGAAGACTCTTTATGTCTTCGGCGCCCTGAAGTGAGCCTGTTCTCTCCTCTTTTACCTCCCGCAGCAAATCTGAATGTGCCATCGCAGCGCCGCCATGATTCCCGTCGTCTACGCGCTGTTCCCCGAGACGAGCGGACGCAGTCTCGAGTCGATAAACTACCTGTTCGCCTCGCGGTCGCCGTTCGTGTGGGAGGAGGAGAAAGAGTTCACACGGCTTATGGCGGAGGCCGAGAGCGAAGGGAGGGTCAAGGAGGTGTTTGTCGAGAACGAGAAGCTCTCCGCATGATTGGGAACACGGCGGGGCGAGACGTAATAGCTAGGGTTGACTTAAGGGGAATTTAATAGAATTCATCTGAAACAACATTCTACGTGTTTTGTGAGCATCTCCACCATCCGTATTTTCCTGGAGCGCAGTTCAAATTCGCAGTTGTCGAACCGAAAGGGTTGCCCGCGAAGGTCGTACAACAGCCTTTCGCCCCTTTGATGCAGTTTCAAAAAATCCTACGCTCCTATCTATCCGGAAACTTCAAGCCTAATTCAGTCCACGTACAGCTGAGTGATTCCCATATGGCGGCATGGAAGCCATAAACACGGACAGACACAAGGCAACACTATCTACAACAAGGACAAGGTCAATCCACATGCATACGAATATCACGCAGTACTAAATCATCCTATCTAAGGCACTCCGACACCCATACAAACGGCTCAGCACTCCAACACAGCCTGCACTCGTGCCAACGCGCTCTTCAGCCGCCGCATCGCCCGCACCGTCTCAAGCTCCTCCAGCTCGCACAAACGCCTCTCGGGGATCATTCCTAACCCTCGCTTGAAAACAGAGAGTGGACAGCCGGCTCACCATGCAACGGCACGGAGGTGCTGAGGTGCACTGGAAGCAGTCTGTGGTGGCGCATGAAGCAGGTGGGGGAGCGGGAAGGGGGCGCTGTGCTGCTTGAGGAGGAATTGGGGAGGTCGGTCTGAAGCGAAGTAAGTTCTTCATAATTGGGTAGGCGTGGAGGAGTGTCGGCAAGCGGATGGCCGCTACCAACGGCGTGCAGATACCGTTCCTGCGGAGAGAGAGCTCATCGAGCACAGCGCCGGCCTGCGCGCGCTGCGAGCGCGCGCACTCGTGCTTCAGCTCCGCCTGATCTCTCCGTATCGCAAGACAAAGTCGGCGGTTAGGGCACGCGCGAGAGAAAAGTCGAGCCGTACAGCGCAAGCCGAGCCTCACGGCGCTACGCGAGCTGTGGGAGGGGGTCGACTGCCGGCGGCGGGCGTGCCGATGGCTGGGAGGTCGACAGGAGTGGCAGGGAGTGTAAGGGTAGAACGCAGAGGGTGCGGGGTGTGCCTTGCGCTCGGGAAAGAATGGGCGGGGGCCTCGCTCAAGTAAGAGGGGGAGGCGTCGAAGTCGGTCTCGGGCGTGAGGGTCGCGGGCGCGGGCGGCCTGAAGAAGAGCGAGGAAGAGGAGATGCTCCAGTCGAAGATGATAAGGTTAGAGAGGACCACTGTAAAAGGACTCGATCTGAGTGAAGGGCACTGGAGATGGGTATCGGAGTACGCACCGAGGCAGGAGCTCGAATGCGCGGGCACACCGGGGTGAGGAGCGACGAGGATGCCTCGGTGTCGACGGAGAATCTCGAGAGCTGAGGGGTGAAGGGAGAATCACTGAGAGCTGCCATAACCAAAGTAACCTATCAGTTACAGTCCAGCCTAGCGTTTTCGACCCGGCGTACATAACGTAGAATGCGAGCTGAACGTCGCTACAGTGAACACCGGTACGGACGATCGAGGATATAGAACGGCTGCTCAAGGATTGCTTGGGAGAGGAGAAGCACCGTATCCACCGATACTCATGAGGATTGAAGAACCCATGGGAAGGTATAGCGCTGATCCTCAGTCTCGAACGCCGTTGAGTGGGCTCGACAGCGCTCCAGCCCGGCGCTCCAGCCAAGCACTGCGCACTCCAGCCCGGCCGCACATCCCAGAGTACGGTGGGTTCCTGAAGGTCGAGAGGGTGGCCCGGATTCGGAATAGCATGGTAGTCTCGGTCTCGGTCATAGGCCCAGAAGGTCGAGGAGGTTGGCTCGCTCGTGGATCGCGGGAGGAGATCCCCCTTGTCGCAGGAATAGCAAGCCGGTGCGTTGCTTGATTGATCTGCGGATGTGCATTGAAGTGGACTCGTCATTTATTCAGGCATTCTCATGATTACCTGGGTGTACCAGGGCGTAACTTCCGTGATGAGTGCGCTCTCTCTCTGGTGCGCTCTTTCTCTCAACTGTTGAACGTGCGGATGGGGACTGCCAGTGCTCGCAATCGCGTAACGTAGGCAGACTGCTCTTGAAAAAGGACCAAAATTCAATCATGAGCCAAGTTGTCTCAACGGTACGGAAAATCTTAGATCAGAGGAACGATCGTGTTGACCTGTTGCACAGCAAGAAGCATTCGGCTTAGTCATGCACCGGGAGGCCGCTTGCGGGCACTCCTCAATTCTGCCCAGGGAGGTACAAGAAGGTTTGACAGCAAGCCGCCTTTTCTGGACAGCTGACACGGAAGAGGTCAGGCCAATGGGCATTCTTGACAGCAAGCCACTGGTGTGCGACGTTGAAGATGACCTCGCGAGTCGCGGAGGACCTCCTTATCTCACAACTGTACAGGACTGTGGAAGCAAGGGGCGTTAAACGCAGCGGTACTCTGACTAAATATTAGACATGATTCCATGAATGCGTGCATGTGAGGTGAAGCTTGTTTGGACAAGATCTCTACTTGCGTGTGCGCGGTCCCGCTCGCTTGGGTGCTTTTGAGGGACTTAAGACATGAACGCTGGGTGACAACTTTAAAACTTGTTTACATTATTGAAGAACACATGCGCAAACGCAGAAACAACAATGCAATACGATACACTCGTTCATGCCACATCGTCGCAGACCGCCGCCGATCGCAACCCGCACAGGCGAAGACGATCGACGGAACGTGACATGCTCCCTCCGAATTGCAAGACCAATCTGCTCCGGACCAGCATGGCCTACTCTCAATGAGAGCAACCCTCTGCGATGGACGGGTTGGCCGATGCGCCGATGCGCGTGGAGTCCAACGAACAGCGGCGAGGCGCGTTCAGCAGCGGGGTGGTGTTGCTCCGCGCCCGCTACAGCGACATCGTTAGTGCTCGCAATGAAGAGGTGGAAGCGGGCAGGAATAGGGATTTGAGAGGCAAGCAAGCAGTGAGAATGCGTGAGGCCAGGGAGGGCATACGCGTCTGACAGACAGATGTCTGGACGCCACGCAATCAAGTCGAGTCACGCGTTAACCTTCATGTACCTCCCCCGGGTGGAATCGCAAAGATACCTGCAGGATGGTTCTCTTATTGGAAAAATTATGTCCGGCAATACTGGGGACACACGTATACTACTCAAGGAGTAACTTACAACGAGCAACAGTAATGCGGAAAACTTTATACACACCAGTAACATGCCAGACGGTCCGAAAATTAAGCACATAGCAGCGTAGCACATGGCAGCGTAGCATCCGCTGCCGTTTGCTTCACATCCACGTACTGCTCGGCGACCAGTAGGCAGCGACCCATCGTGAAGACGACCTCCAAACCACACGTTCATATCGGTTTCTCATTAAAGTCCAAAAAATCACAGGTATCGTCCCCCAGGTATTCCCTCAATCGTGATCACTCTCCACGCAGTTCTTGCGCCGGCCAGCAACGCAACGTGCAACACCCTCAAACCCCCGCCGCAACCTTCGGCCACTGCGACCCAAAGAACGCCCTCACATCCTCGGTGAGGACTGTACCAGCCGCACAAGTATCAGCCGCCATCGATCAACCCGCATAGCAAGGGTACGTACGTTCAGCAGCGTCGAGGCCGGCTGCGAAACGCAGCAAAACGCAGCAGGATAAGCCCGGATCACAGATCGGGCCACTATTAGGAATCGAGAAACGCACCAAAGTGACCTCCCCTCTCATGCGCCCGATAAAACCCCAGTTTCTCTCCCCACCCCGCCCTGACCTCCCCCTCGGCAGAGTACCCGATATCGCCCTTCCCCCGCACCGTCCATCAGTCAGCCCTCGCACCACAACCCGGGAAAGGGCAAGGCGAGTGTACCGGGAAGACACTAATACCCGCGGGAGTCTTAGGCTTGATGGCTTGTTGGCCCGCCTCCGTGAAGCGCGCTTGGTGCGCGTAGTAGAGCGTTATGGAGGTGGGGAATGTGCCGGCTGCGGGGGTGGAAGCGGAGGAAGCGTAAGCGGGAGACCTTCGTGACAGACAAGCGCATAGAAGGATTGAAATACCCACTCAGGTAGTAGATCGATACGGTTGCGAGGAGGTCATAGTCGGACGGGCCGGCGCCCCCGAGGCGGGCGAGGGACCACTGTACCGCGACGGAGTGTCAGTGCTGTATCCATATCCAGTTCTGACAAGGCTAGACAGAGGGGGAAACGCACCTCGTGGAACTTCTCGCCGATCCAGCTGTGAATTTCAAAGGAGTGATGAGCATCAGAACGCTACGTGCAGAGGGAGGTGAAAAGTACCTGAGCAGGCCTGCAAACGATCCGGTTCAGCGCTGGCTGTTTCTTTGACAGAAGAATCAGGACGACTCACCGATCGGGTTGTCATAGAGTGCATACCCAATCGTCGCCGGCTGTCCCCCACATCCTCCCATAAACAAGCTGCCTTTGGGGGAAGATATTTCGCAGTGCCCACCTTCGTCGAATGCTCCAAGCTATACCCCCTCCCCGTCTTCCCAAAGAACCGCACGCGCTCCTTCGCGGCTTTCTCCTCCTCGTTGAGCTGCACACCATAATCCTTCACATCAAAGGTTTCTTTCCCCCGCAAGCGCAGTGTCAGCAAAAGGAAAGAGGAGGCGGAAGAGGAAGACGCAGGATGGGGAGGAAAAGGGGGAGGGACGAACGCTGGACGTGGATCGCCTTGCATGTGGAGGGATAGAGGGCGGAGAGGATGAGGGTTACGGAGGAGCCCTGGTAGTTGGGTGTGTCAGAGGCGGGTGAATGGAGGGCGAGAAGAGGAAGAAGGAAGGGAGACGCCACCCAGTCCCCGCCTTGCGCGACGTAGGATTTGTACCCAAGGACGTCGACCATCAGGGAGTTGAATACCCTGTCCCCTCATCCCTAAAGCGTAAGCAAAAGTATGAAAGGTAGGGGAGGAGCAGAGCAGAACGTACCGCGCCGTATCCGCGCACCCCCACCCCTGCTTCGTCGGCGGTCCACTGAACCCGTACCCCGGCATGGACGGCACAACTACATGGAACCTATCCTCTCCCTCCCATATGAGCCTCCCCATTCTCCCCATAAACATCATCACAGCGACGCACGCCGGCTCCCCCTCCCCAGGCTCGGCAAGCGCATCGATCACTTTATGGAACTCCCACACGCTCCCGGGCCACCCGTGCGTGAGGACGATCGGGATCGCGTCTTCCGTTTGCGACTTCCTATGGATAAAATGGAGCTCCACGCCCTCTACGTCCACTTTATAGTTCGGCCAGCTGCCCTCACCATCCCTCAGCGTCTTCTTCTTGACTCCAGAAGTCGAAAAGGGAAGCCGCCGGCGCACCTGTTGAGTTTCTGCTCCACCTCCCGAAAATTGAAAGAAGACCAGAGATCCTTGAGCCGTGCAAGCTCGGACAAAGGCATGCCGTGCTCCCACCCCGCCCCCGGCGCGAGGGGCGCGGGCGGCAGACGCGAGGTGCTAAGGAGCGCGTGGAGGCGGCCGAGGGAGGGCTGGGGGATCTGGACTGTGAAGGGGGTTGTGGAGGACATGACGGTGGTTTTGGTTCTGTATTGTAGGACGCTTGGTGGGAAATTGAAGGCAGTCTTTTGTAGAGATGAAGGAGGGGAAGAGGAGGAACGAGGGATGATTCACTACTTATCGTCGACTGTCTGCAATCGCGTGATGATGCAATGTGGATGCTCGATCAGCCCAAGGCTCATGGACACACTGGCCTTGTCAGCGACTGTGCGGACGAGGAACTCGAAACTAAAGACATGCAGAAAGAACAACACCTGATACCTGATGAGGAGGCTGGTCCGCATGGGTCAGTCATCGCGGACAGCCTGAGGACGCACTGCAGACAGCAATCTCTCGATGCATGTGCGTTTACCGGTTCAACTGAAGCGAAGCCTTGTATTCTTCTCTCTCAAGCAACTACACATTCAAGCCCAGCCGCTGTGCCAGCGTCCCCAAAGCCTCCTCGCCAAAAGTCCCCTTTAACCCGAGGCTCGAAACCAGCGCTCTTCCCTCTCCCACCCTCAACCCCCTCCTCCCAACCCCTCCCACCTACGCAACGGTACACTATGCCCCCAAAGCACCCCTCGATCCCCTCCCCCGCGGCGGGGGCACCAACCCCGACCTGCTGGCCTTCCTCAGCCTCCGCAGCGGGGGGAGGGGATCGTACGCCTCCTTCGCTCCCTCCCCGCCTCTCTCTTTCCTCACTCCGCGCCCGAAGCAGCAGCCCGGGATTGAGGTTCGCCGCGCCCCGGCGGCGAGCGTCGACCATCACGGATACGACGGAGGTGAAGGCGGGGGAGATGTTGGTGCGCGTGAGGGCGGAGGTCTCGTAGAAGAGGGCGCTGGATTGGGTAAGCTGGGGGAGGCGGTGGGGGAGTGCGGGTTCGTTAGGAGAAGCGGAAGAAGGAAGGCGAGGAGGGAGGGAGGGGCAATAATAGACAATCACTCCTCTCCGCAACGGTTGGAGCGTGTCTGTTGTCGAC
>JTLS01000594.1:0-16279 GCA_000826855.1 Basidioascus undulatus
TCGGGACGGGGAGGGAGGGGATGCGCGGGAGATGTGGGGCATGTGGATGAGGGAGGGGGAGGGGGGAGGGGAAGAAGCTGGAAGCTTGCTCGCCCTCGTCCTCCTTATCTGAGGGCGGCTCGCCGTCGAATATGAGCTGCCCACCCCACACCGAATGCGAAGGAGCAAGTCAGCGTGTCCGCGCACACGAAACGGAACGACACGGCGGGGAAGAGGTAAGAAGCAGACGTACCACGTCGGGCCACAGCGCCGTTACCTCCACATCCACGCCCCTCAAGTCCTCAGGCAGCCTCACCTCCGCCACCACCCTCCCACTAACAAAGATCTTCCCCGCGCCCCCCGGCTGTCCCGGCAGAGGGTTTGGGAGCGGCTCTCCCCCCAGCCCATCCCCATGTATCCGCATCTCCTCGATCCGCACGTTCCGCAATAAGTCGTTGAGCGGCGCGTGCCCGGGGAGGAGGACCGGGATGCGCAGCGCGGCGAGGAGAGGAGGGAGGAACTTAGGGAGCGGGGGCCCCTGCGGGGGAGTGGAGAGGGAGGGAGGGGAGAGGATGAGGAATGGCGTGGGGAAGGTGGAGGGGAGGGGTCATCCTGTTGTGGATGGGTTGTCAGATGATTTATTGGTGGGAGTGAAGGATGAACGGAAAAGGCACCCATGGATCCCCGCTGTCCTCGTCCTCGTCCGCCGCGTCCGCCCACGGATCATCCTCATCCACTACCTTCTCCTTCTCCTCCTTCTCCTTCCTCTCCTCTCCAACCACTCCGCCCTCAGCCTTAAGCATCTCCTCCCAGCTCCCCAACCTCTCCATCCTCTCCCGCAACTCCTCCCCCCTCACGTCCTCCTCTCCCACCCGCTCCAGCCCCAGCCGCACCACCTCCCTAACCAGCTCCGCCCCCCCATCCACGACCGCCCGCGCCGCATCGACCGCCCAGTTGTCATCCTCCACGAGCGGGAAGAGCTCTTTCGCGAGTTGCGGAGAGAGTGAGCGGGTGGAGAGGAGATGGGTGAGGTGCGACTGGGCGACGAGGGAGGGGAAGGGCGCGCCGAGGGAGGCGGCGAGCTGGGAGGCAAGGGGGTAGTCGGGGGTTTGGAGAGCGCGCAGAAGCGTGGGGCGCACGTCCTCGGTGGGTGGGGAAGACATGCTGTGCTTGGGGTGCGAGATGGAGATGGGGGGCAGCCTCGAGGGCGATATGCTGGAGGCGGAAGGCGGCACTTCGCTTTGGCTCGTACAATCGCCAAACTTACACCGCCTGGCCAGTATTTTTGTACGGACCCACCAAGGCTTTTTCGACACGGTGCCACTTCCTAATTTCCCCCCAAAGTGTGCGGCAAGATCACCCTTGTCCGATACAAATCTGGAGCCCAGAGTGTGGGCAGGGCTCAAGATCTATATGGACAAAAAATTATCAGGCAGAGTTTAGGTATCTCCTCGTTGGTGTAGTGGCTAACATCGGGTGTTCTCACCGCCCAGCCCCGGGTTCGATTCCCGGACGGGGAACTAATTTTTTTTTGCCGGAGAGAACTAATCTGCCTCACCCACATCTACTCACTCACCCCAACCAGGCTTTGGCTCTTCATACTGAACCGGGTGCGAATCTACGGCAGGACTGCGACAGCACGAATCGTCGTGACAAACGCTGCTGACGTTCTAACAATTTTAATCACGTGCAACCTCTTGCCCTTCCCAAATTCGAACCGTCTTCTCTCCGCGCGACTGCACCCCCAATGGACTCCTCCTCTTCAGCAGCGGCAAACGGCGCCCCCCCAGCAGGCGGCAAGTCCCCCTCTTTGCTCTCCCCGTCGGCGCGAGCTGCGAGCTGAGTTGCGTGAGCCCCCACAGCCTCCGCCTCGGTCCTCCTCAAGTCCGAACCCGTCCCCTCGACCTTCCGCCTGGTCGAGGGCCCCAACTTTGACGAGCCGCAGACGCTCGAGGGGCTGTTGGACGCGTACGGAAAGATCGGGTTCCAGGCGACGGGGCTGGCGCGCGCGGTAGAGGTGGTGAACAAGATGGTGCGTCTCTCCGTTTCCTGCTTTCTCCGCACCGCACTTCGAAGTTGACGCGCCAGGCCGGAGGACCCCAGCGAGAATGGCGTCTCTCCGACGAGCCCATAGCGGAGGACGAGCCGGCCGCGTATCTCGACCCCGAAGTCCGACGGGACACCAAGGCCACCATCTTCCTCGGCTACACGTCTAACCTCATCTCCTCCGGCCTGCGGGAGCTGCTGCTCTTCCTCGTCAAGCACCGCTACGTCTCCGCGCTGTGCACGACGGCGGGCGGGATCGAGGAGGACTACATCAAGTGTCTCGGGCCGGGGACGTACCTCCCCGCGGCGGGGACGGAGGGTTGGAACCTAGACGGGGCGGACCTCCGCAGGCGGGGGATGAACCGCATCGGGAACCTTGTGGTGCCGAACGAGGCGTACTGCCGGTTCGAGGACTGGGTCATGCCCCACCTGGATGCGATGAAGAGGGAGCAGGACGAGGAGGGCGCGAGGTGGACACCGAGCGCGGTCATTCGTAGGCTGGGCAAGGAGATCAACGATGAAAGGTCAGTGTACTACTGGGCTTACAAGGTGCGTTTCTCCGCTCTCCCTGCCTCCCCCCGCCTTCCCTCTCTCGCGCATCGTCGACCTTGGGCTAACCGCGGAGCAACAGAACGACATCCCGGTCTTCTGCCCGGCCCTAACGGACGGCTCCCTGGGGGACATGCTCTACTTCCACTCGTACAAGAACCCGGGGCTGGTCATCGACATCGTCGGCGACATCCGGAAGCTCAACGACCTCTCCATCCACGCCAAGAAGGCGGGCATGATCATCCTCGGCGGCGGCGTGTGCAAGCACCAGATCTGCAACGCCATGCTCTTCGTGAGTCGCTTCCCAGACGCAAGAATAGAACAAAGCTGACTATGTGCGCTCGGGTCCCGTGTCGTGCAGAGGAACGGCGCAGATTACGCCGTTTACATCAACACGGGGCAGGAGTTCGACGGGTCGGACGCCGGCGCGCGGCCGGACGAGGCGGTATCCTGGGGGAAGATCCGGGCGGGCGCGGAGAGCATCAAGGTCCGCTCGTTATTTCACATGCGTTCTTGCCTGGTGTCTAACAGGAGACGTGGTGGCTGCAGGTGTTCGCCGACGCCACGCTCGTCTTCCCCCTCCTCATCGCCGCGACGTTTGGGAAGGCGCACTGGGAGACGCGGAGACAGGAGGAGGCGGAGAAGAAGAAGGCGTAGTGGCGTGACACTCATATCCACTAGAGACGATTGCCGAGGATGTTGCGTCTGCCTTCCGCGGCTGCAAGAGAAAGGGTTAGGCTCGCACACTCGGAAATCCCGTCCACAATAAAATGGATTGAATAAAGATGCGAGTCAAATAAAGACGATTGAAGCGCGAGATATTCCAGGTCACTAATCTCCAAAGCTAAAGCCCTCCAGTCTATGCCACTGCCGTTGTCGGAACAATCTCCACGTTCTTCTTCGGCGTCGCCGCTCCCGTGAGACGGATCTGCCGAACCTGTTCCAGCGAGACGAAAACGTCAGTTGAAGCGGTATTAAGTCGGAAGAGCAGACGTGCCTCCTCCACGGCATCCTTCCCGATTCCGTAGAGAGCGTCCTGTTCGGTAGGCTAGTCAGCGACCGACGGGAAATGGATCAGTAGGGAGCGTAACGCACGCCCTCGAGCGGGGTCCTGTGAGGGAAGAGATGGGCAACAGTCAGCGATGCGCAACTCTAGCGCCTGGAGAGAACGCAGAACGCACGTCGAAAACACCCAGTCCTTGTCGAACTGCACCGGCCGATTGTCAGCACCCCATCGCCGCACTGCGAAGCCGAGCTTCGGACACTCACATGCTTCGACAGCTTCTCGATCGCCTCCTTGTACGGCAGATGCCGCGTAAGTTGCCTACATGCCCAGACAGCATCAGCACGCAACGCCCGACAACGGTGAAAGTTCGGACGCCAGAGCGGCACCTCCGCGGCTGAACGTTCAAGCTGTGCTTGGCGTCGAGCTGGCTGTCCAGCACGTTCGAGGAGTGTGCGCCGCCCGAGATCGAGAGGCGGATCGAGTACTCCTTCTCCCGGTGGCTGTCCGAGACGCTGCGCTCGTACAGCTCGAACCTGCAGAGGTGGACGTTAGGGTCGAACAGTAGACCCAGCGAGGCTAGGAAACCAACGTGATGTGCGCCTGAATCGGTGCGGTCAGCGACAGTTCAGATGTGATTCACGGGAAGATATGCACGCACGACGTAATCCAGCTCGGGTATGTGTGGCCTGCTCGACATGAGGTTCATCAGACAGCATGAGACAAGCAGAGACGACGGAGACGCACATGCTGATAGGGAGGCCGCTGCAGAGCACGAGCTGGACGAGCGTGTGGATATGCGACTCCTCTGCCATCCCAAACAGCTGATCAGTCCGTGTCTGTTCGAGATCAGCCTACCACCGCTAACGTACTGGTGAAGTACATCGAGATCGTTCCCTTCTCCGCGTCCTTGGCCTCTTGCAGGTCCTGCACGATCTTCTTGAGCAGCGGGAGCGAGGTCAAGATACCGATCTTCTCCCTGCGCGCACCCTGGGGTTAGTCGTGCTGCTCTAGATGAATACGCTGCGGGACACACTTCTCCTCCGGCTCGATGCCGTACTCTTGCGGCGCGATGAGGTCGAACAGCGCCTTGGCGTGCCCGTAGAGCTTGTGCAGGCGCCGGTCTTGAGGATTTTGCTTCCCGCCGGGGCGGAAGATCGTGTTCAGGAAGACTGAGTTGTGTAGACCTGCGAAAGCGATGGTGCTCAGCGGTGTCGATTTGCGGCAACTGCGTGTCTAGCGTGACGGTTCGGAAAGGGGAAAGCATAATGGAAAGCGCCGCACCGTCGTATTTCAGGCTGTCGTAGAGCTCGGAAACCTGACGAAGAAAGGCAGGTCAGACGAGCACAACCACAAGAGAGCAGCAGCGGGACACGCACTCGTGAGGGGTCGAACTTCTCCTGCGTAGTCTCGCAGAAGTCATCGAACAGCTTCTCCCACCGCTCCTTGAACAGCATCGGGTGCTCGTTGCAGCACCTATTCCCCCACACAGCATCACCCGCAGTCAGCGTCTGCCGCACTCCCTGCTGGACTGAACGACACGCACCACCGAGCCTGGATGCTGTCGACGTCGAGCTTCTCGTAGTTGTCGCGCATGACGTCGCGGTGGTAGCGCATGAGCTCGATGATCTCGCTGACAACCTCGGCGGGCTCGCCCTTGAGGTCGACGGGCCACGAGAACTGCGGCCGCTTCTCCTTCTCGCCCGGGCGGAGCAGCGTCTTCAGCTTGCGTTTGACGAAGTCCATGAGCTCCTTTCCCCTACAGCGTAACGATTGTCAGCGCTACTGTGCAATTGCGAGGAAACGAATACTGGCGACGTACGCGTTCGAGTCGTCAAGGAGGTCCTTACGGACGATGAGTGGGTGCGTGAACGGCTCGTCCGTGTCCTGCTTCTTCTCCGGGTCTTCCAAGAACGTCGCGGCAAAGATCTCGGCGGACGCGAGGACGCGGCGTTCGGAGCTAGAGTAGATCTGACCAGCCCGGGACATGTGAGCGTGCGTTCCAGGCAAACGGATGGACGGCAGCGCACCTTGCAGTTCTCGAGCAGATCCTTGTTCATGATCATCGCATCGCCGCGGAACGTCTGGCCGAGATCCCGCGATTGGTACCTCGCCGCGTGGGTGAACTGTCCGCCCAACCGCCATCAGCGACTTCTCTCCCTCGCGCCTTGATCAACCAAACCACCGCACCTCTCCGCCCCACTTGAACACCAGCGCGAGCTTCTCGAGCTTCTCACCCTTCGCCTTGTCGAACGCGGGCTTGAGCTGCGCCTTCGTGCCGGGTAGGTCGATCTTCTTCGAGATGACGATCCGGAGCTGCTCGAGCTTCTCTAGGTCCGTGCAGCCGAGAAGGACCGCCTCGTTGGCCGCGTCGACGATGTAGTTGAGCTGCTCGGGCCGGCGGAGGACGACCTCCTCGCGCGCGCTGCGGAGGAGCGCGATGAAGGGCGCGGCCCAGGGCTCGGCGGCGGGGAACGAGAACTTCATCTTCTGCTTCGGACTGAGCGTGGGGTTCAGGCGATAGTTAGCATTGTCTATCAGGATGAGAAAGCAGAGACATTACGCACGTCCGGTCGGCATGACGCACAACCGTCGCGTTCGCCTTCAGCTTCCAGCTGGACTTCTCGCGCGGGGAGTTCGTCCCGCTGCTGACTGGCCGACGCGGCGCCGTCTTGCGGCAGAACGTCGAAAGGATCTCCGCGCATTTGTCTGGAAGGCAAAATACCTGATCAGCAACGAAGCTTAGGAATGTATGTTACGCCGACTTGCCGTAGTAGAAGTCATTGCCCCTGCGCTCGAGCGTCAGCATAGGAACGCAGTCCGCCAGATTCAAGCTCAAAATACGCACTTGACGAAGCTCCATCTGCCCTCACACACCTAGTCAGTTGAACGCTTCTTGGAAAAGCACAAAAGATCGACCCACCCGTTGACGTCAATCACGCAGCTCTTGCCGCCGTAGCGCAGGAGGTCGAACCCGCAGATATTCTGCTTGAACGCCTTGCAGATGTCGGTCGCGAAGCGCTTCTCCTGGTCGTTGAGCTCGGTGATGTAGCGGATCTCCTTGCCGTCCTTGTTGCGCCGGACGAGGCCGTCGACGACGGGCGACTTGCGCGTCTCGGCGTGCACGAAGGACGGACCGATGGTGTAGATCTTTGTCGCCGCACCAGGCGCGAGTGTCAGGTATGTATCGAAGGAGAGGGGGGATATGACAAAGAAGATACCTTGATGTCCTCGGCTAACGTTCGTCAGGCTGTGTCAGAGATGCGCAGTGGGGAAAGTGGGAAGAATGGCAAGGCACCGTTGTCTGCGGAACGCGAGTATGTCAGCTCCAAAGAGCTTCACATGATGGCAAGGACTTGCCAACATTAATAAACTTCTCGTAGATGTACGAGCCGTCCATCCGCGGCTCGCTCAGCTCGGGGTAGAACTCGGACGACTTGTTTCCGACCTGAAGGCACGCAATGTGAAGTGATAACCCAGAAATGAATTGACAGTTCCTCCAACCGCCAGCATCCAGACCCGCAGACGTACCTTCCTGAACAGCTTCCTCACTCCTCCGCCCTGGTCCTTCCGGAAGTAGATGTGAATGTTGTGGTCCTCCCCGCTGACCGGCTTCTCCACGAAGGGCTTCTCGATGACGCGCCCATCGACGATGATCGCGTCCCCGTCCTCGCGGAGCCGGACATCCGGGATCCGATTAGACTTGTGGAAGGAGACGCCCAGCTCGCGGTGCAGCTCGTCCGCGAGGACGGAGTCGACCTCGGGCCCGCCATCCCGGTCGACCGAGATGCGCTCGGCAGTCGTCACGCCGATGGCGTCCAGGACCGCCAGGACCGCGCGCCGGTCCCAAAGGATCTTTTGCATCTGTGAAGCGAGCAAATTGGTTCAGGGATGGTGGAGCTGATCGGTCGTAGAGAGAAGACGGACCCTGAGGTCGTTGATGCAGACGGGTTTCCGCAGGCGGACATAGTCGATCGCCTTGTCGAGCGGGAAGCCGTCGGAGAAGAAAGAGATGAGGTAGTCACAGAGCGGCCAGTTCTCGACGTCTGCGAGGGATCCGGGTCACAAATGACAGTGCAAGAGAAACGATCGGTGTGCTCACCCTCGTCCAGGATGACCTTGTCTCCGAACACGATGATCTAACATTCCAGCTCCGAAATCAACAGCGAACCTGGCAACCGCAAATGATCGTCTCATACATCAATGTTGCTGATCTTCATGATCCTGTTCAAAATAGACCGCATGGGCTTGGACCGCGCTGCGCCGAGGTTCACCTTCGCATCAGCTTGTCGCCCTCCGAGGGCTCTGAAACTGACCCTTTCGGTCCAGCGCGCATACGCCCAGCGTCAACCGATCCAATCGTTGGTCCATCCCTGCTGCGCTACGAGACGTGAGATGGTGGTGCTGGGCGAAGCCGGAAGGAAGGCCAGACCCCCGAGGGACGCGCCTTTTTCCCACGCCCTGTCCGCGCTGCCACCGTGGATGGTCCGTCAAGGACGTCAAGGAAGCGGACTGAGGAAGTCGAGCATGCCTGGTTGAGTCGCGATGGTCAGCGGAAGGTCGGTGGGCCAGGGGAGGCGGAATGTACCGTCACGAATGAGCAGGTTGGTCAATACCAGTGCTCTCGAGGCGTCTCCGCATCCAGCGCAGACGCCCGGCGGAAAGGAAGTGGACGATAAGGTCGACGACTGCGGCGAACGTCTGGTTCTTCAGTTTGATGCCAGAGGCGTAGGGCTACTCATGATGGTTAGTACGTATTCCGAGAGAAAGAAGAACGGGTTGTTGAGTGTTCAGATTGGAGGGAGAATGTGAGCGGCCGAGTGCGTACGTTCGCGGAGAACCACTTCTCGACTTGCATCACTACGCAGCCCTGGCCGTCCATCCACACCGTGTCGGCGCAGACGGTGCCTGGTGGGGAAAAGGCAGTTAAGGCGTGATCTCTTTGGTTTTTGGGGCAGTTCCACTTAGTTAAGTGGAGGGCACGCACTGTGAGACCAGGTCGCGAATTGTCCCAGATTCAGGACTACGAGGAAGCCGTCGATGTAGCGGTTGCGTTGCCCTGTCCGGTAGATGACCGGTACTCCCGTGAGATGCGATTCACTCGTGTCCCTCTTTATGTAAGCTTACAGATTGCCGGGACACATGGACGTCCGTACACTGTCAGTGCATGGGCGTGCGAGGGGGATCCACCGAGGTGCGGATCATCAGCAGCGCTGATGCGGCGTTGCAGTTGATGTGGGTCTCAGAGTCGTACAGGACGTTTCTTCAAGTAGAGCATTCAGTTGTACCAGACAACGCACAAATAGCACCTGGGGAACGATGACGAGACGTAACTTAACCGAAGATGTAGCTCCCGCAGACGAAGTACCGCGCCAGCAATCATCGGGAGGCGGGATGGTCGCTCACGCGTGATGAACACTCTCCACTCTACATCCCTGTGGGAGGGTAAACGTTTCCATGCTTCGAATCCTCAGAGCAGAGACAGAACGGACCCGTCCCTCTCTTTCTGCTGGACGACACGAAAGCACTCACAGCGTCACGAGGAACTCTCAAAATCACATTCGCATGTGAGAGAACTGATGTACTCCAATGTATACTCAGCATATGCTACCATCTTCAGTTATGAACACGAGACGCACCCCGAAAGGAAGACTTCCAAGTCCTTCTGTAGCTCCGCGCCCGAGTTCCAGTCCTTGCCCATCCTCGACCGTCTGCTCCCGGCC
Organism: Basidioascus undulatus; assembly: GCA_000826855.1. Taxonomy (NCBI): domain Eukaryota; kingdom Fungi; phylum Basidiomycota; class Geminibasidiomycetes; order Geminibasidiales; family Geminibasidiaceae; genus Basidioascus; species Basidioascus undulatus. Next base: position 9,301 of record JTLS01000594.1, read on the forward strand.
CCATAAAACAATCAGATAGGTTTCTTATCACTGAATGGAGAGCTGGAGGCCCACGCAATTGCAGATTGCCTCCACTGCAGCGCCGTGCCTTGCGCTGTAGTGCCTGCAGACGAGCGCCGACGGAAAGGTTGCGGACCGCGCATCAAATCTTTTGGGCCGTCTCCCCGTTCCAATGCCATGATCCCTGAGATTCCATTTGGCGGTTGATTCCCCATCCCCTCCATCTGGCCCAGCCACGATGCCGTTCTCTCTCCCCGACGTCGCAGCGGCGTACAGCCCCTCGTTCATTCACGCTGTTTACTTTGCGGTAGCAGTCGCATGTGCGGCTTACTTCACTACCACACTTTACCATCTCTACCTTTCCCCGCTCGCTTCGATCCCCGGGCCCAGGGTCGCCGTTATCGTCCCCTGGTGGTCGACGATCAAGTGGGTCCAGGGGGACCTGACGCCGACGATCCAGCGCTTTCACGCCCGCACGGGCGCTACGCTCATTCGTATTGGAAGGAATGAGGTTGCAGCTTGGGGAGTCAAGGGTGCGTTCCTTTCCATCCTGCCCTGCTTGCGTGCTGGCTGCCATCGGGCTTCTGTTTCATGCAGCGTACAGGGAGATCTATGTCGAGAAGCGCTTCTTGAAGGAGGGGGCCTTCTATCAGGCCATGGACGGGTTCGACCTGGGGGCAGAGGCGCACAGCGTGTTCACTATGAGGTTCGTGCCAAGTGTCCCTCACTCTTCTCTATCATCAGCCTCTGCGATGACTGACGCTTTGCGTCTCCAGCGACCCCGCGCAACACCGCCACCGGCGCCAGATCCTCTCCCCGCTCTTCTCCCGACAGTCGGTCCTCAAGCTCGAGGGCCTCATCCACGAGAAGGTCGAGCTTCTCGCCTCCAACGTCGAAAAGCACGTCAAGACGTTCGGGTCTGTCAACATCCTGCTCGCTATTCGGGCGACTACGCTCGATATCATCTGTGCGCTACGCTATCTTTAGATCTCGGTACAAACCCATACTTACAGCTTGGGATTGCACACAACAGCCGTCCTGGGCTTCGGCCAGGCCCTCGGCGCGCTCGAGTACCCCGAGTTCAAGCACCCCTTCCTCCTCGCCTTCACCAACGGTACACCTGCCTTTTCAAACAGTGGTAAAGCAGACTGGTGTGCTGATTCTTCCGTGGGTGCAGGCTTCCCGGCGCTCATGGCCCGCGTCAGCTGGCCCAAGCTCGTCGACAGCGTCCGCTTTCTCCCCGACGCGCTCGTGCCCACGGCAGCGAAGGACATGGGGCGGCTCATGAAGGTGCATGAACCCGTTACAGCTCTGGATCACCGATAGAAGTCTGGCTGAAACAACTGGTGCACTATCGAAAGGTCATCTCCAACTCGCTCAAAACCCACCTCGACTCGCGCTGCTCAACGTCGCCGTACCCCATCGTGTTCGCCAACCTCCTTGAATCGAGCCCGCGGCCGTCCGACGCTGCCATCGAGGCCGAGGCGTTTGACTTCCTCGGCGCTGGTTCGTGCGCTTTTCAACAGTCCCAACCTAATTGTACAGCTGACTTGAACTCTTGGGGCAATCTTGTTAGGCGCCGACACAGCCGCCCACACCTGCACTGCCGCAGTGTACCACATCACTTCAAACCCGTCCATTGGGTCCCGGCTTCTGGAGGAGCTCCGCAGTTTCATCTCCAGCCCGGAGGAGAAGCCTTCGCTCCAAGTGCTCGAGAAGCTGCCTTACCTCACTGTGTGCCCCCTCTTTTCCTTCCCCTCGTTCATCTTTATCCCCTTGCCTAATGAACACTCCCTCCCCCGGACCCGCAGGCCTGTGTCAAAGAGGCCCTTCGCATCGCCGTCCCCGTGGGCGGCGTCAAGCCGCGTCTCGTCCCCGAAGACGGGTGGCACTTTGACGGCATGCACCTCCCAGCGGGGACGGTCGTTGGTGGCCTGGCGGTGTCCGTCAACCGCGATGAGGCGATTTTCCCTGAGCCGCTTGGTCCGTCTCTCTCCTCGCCCCCAACCAGTCACGATTTCTTCCAGGGACCGTACTGATGCCAGCGTTGTCTCCCGCCGGATCCGGCGACAGCCTTCAAGCCCGAGCGCTGGCTTGACGCACAGGGCAAGTTCGACAACACGCTCGACGCGTACCTCATGACCTTCTCTAAGGGTCCCCGTCAATGCCTTGGCATCAAGTACGTTTTGTGCCGCGTGTCGAGTCTTGCACATTCTCCTCTCCTCGCGTACTGATGACCCGGGGGGCTCCTCATCCGCAGCCTCGCTCACGCCGAGGTCTACTTGATCGTCGCGTCTCTCATCCGGCGCTTCGAGTTCACAGTCCACCACAGCATGACGCTCGACGACATGTCCACACGCGGGCGCAACTTCTTTACGGCGATGCCGGCGCGTTGCGAGATGCTGGTCAAGAAGCGGGACTTCTAGACTGATTGCTTTTTCCTCCTTTTTTCTTTCTCTTTTGGGACCTTTGGTTGGGTGTGATACCTTGAAATGCGGTATGCGTGCTGGGTCTGTTGTGCGGGTTGTGTGGGTATTGTTCGCGCAGACTGGTGGCCGATTGCCGTCTGTTTTTATGGCTTGCCTCGACTGTCGGATAGCCATAAGGAGAGTGGTGATTGATGGCGCTAGATCTCAGCCGCATAAGCTTTTAGCTCTGAATACGTTTTTCGGGGGTTATTGTATAGGGTGGTGACATAACAGTATTTTACTGCTTTTTTGTGCATAGCAATTGCAGTCTGAGGACTCTCCGTTATCTCCTCGTTGGTGTAGTGGCTAACATCGGGTGTTCTCACCGCCCAGCCCCGGGTTCAATTCCCGGACGGGGAAAAGCATACTTTTTGTCTGCATTGTTTATCCAAGGTTACCCATCCAACGACGACGAATCAGTCCCGCCACCAGAACACACCGTCGCGCAGTTTGTGCTTGTTCTCCACATAGTTATCTATACTGCGTCTCAGCTTCCTTAAGAAGGCCCCATGTGATACTCAGGAGTGAGAGCGTTCTCGTGCGACTGTGTTCATTGTAGGTAGAAACTCGGGCAGACCCTGACACAGGTTAATGCATTCTTCATTGTGCACTTTTCCACTCATGCAATACCCAAAAGACAAAACACCCAGCGTCCCAAGAATATCTACTTATTCGCAGTGCTGGCGAGGACGATGTCGCAGCTGTCCCATCCTTACAGTCAGGCACCTCGACTGAGCTGGCAGGAAAGCCAGAAGACGTACTGGACCTCGTACTCCGCCTTCGGGTCCTGGCCCTTCGGCAGGGGCTTGAACTCGATGACCTGCGGACGGCGTATCAGTAACGGGGTGATGGTGGGATAGAGTGAGAGTGAGAAAGAGTGAAGCGCACGAGCGAGTCCTTAACGGAGAAGGTGGCGTCGTCGTCGAGGTACTTGGATGTGGAGTCGAAGAGCTGGGTAACGAGGCTGTGATGGCCCTCGGCGTAAACGTAGAAGTCTGGCAGGCGTCCACTTGGTCAGATTTCGAGAAAAGTGGGAAGTGGTGGATGAGGGTGGAAAGCGCACGGATGTGAGCAGGGCGGTACGGGTGGCGGTCGAGCATCTGCAGAATCTTGCCGGCAGAGTGGTCGAAGGGGATGGGGTACGGCGTCGGGCGCAGGCAGTACACAGCGTAGTTGCCCTCGTCGTCGGTCGTGAACCGGCCGCGGTAGTTCCACTGGCGAGCGAAGCAGGCACTGCCAGTTGGCCTTGGATTTTTTGGATAAGTGGAACTGTTCGGGATGCGCGCACCTCGGGCTGGTCAGGGTCCTGCTGCTCGTACAGGCCGTTGGGCTGTGGGACCACGCGTCAGTCACGTCTTTGAAGTGGGAAGAAGACGCTCAACGACAGGAACTCACGCCGCCTGCAATCAAGAGATAAGTTTCATGAGCGTTCAGGAAATCAGACACAGGATGAAGAAGCCTTGGACTCACAGTGCCATATGTCGACGGTCGCGCCCTTAATCGGCTTACCCGTCTCGTCCGTGACGCGGCCAGATAGGTGGGCGTACTGGCTGCCCTCGAGGTGCTTGAGGACAATGCTCTCGCCGTTCTTGCGCTTGGGCGCGTTGTCGCGGTAGAACGGCCCGAGGATCGCGCTGTCCGTCGCGGACCCGACCGTGCTCTCCTCCGTCGTCTTGTCGTTCGCTGCGTTCGCCTTCGTGTTGCGCTCGTGCTGCAGAGAGTCCACGAGCGACTCGAGCCCGAAGATGTCCGAGACGAGGATCATCTCGTTTCGCCGGTCGTTGGACACTGGGGGACAGGACATGACATGCCAGAGGGAATGTCAGTGGGGGATGAGGGGAAAGCGCGGGCAGGGGACGCTGCGCACCTTGGCCAGCCTCGATGAGCAGGTCGCACGCAGCCAACCACTCGGGGATGGTCAAGTCAACATCGCCTGTCAAAGAATCAAGTGTTCAGGAAGATCTATTTAGTATACCGGTCATGGAAAGACTTACGAGCGAAGGCGTGCAAGTGCTTCACGAGGCTGGAGACGATCTCCTTCGCGCGGGGAGACGCCTTGGGCTGTAGGAAGAGCCACACGCGGCGTAAGCAATCATGTCTCCACGAAACCAATATTTCCGAGATCCCCTTCACGGTATATCGCTCAGAAGAAGGAAGTACTCACGCCAGTGGCATCAATGACGGACTGTGCGAACTCGTCGATCTTGGTGTCGGCCATGGCGGTATAGGTGCGGGGTAGCGGGGGTATGGGGGTGGGGTATGTCCGGGCGGGGGCTCTTCCCTAAGAGAAAAACGGATATCACACAGAGGGAGATGGGAAAGAAGGGGAAGGAGAAGAAGACGCAGGACGGCGAGCAATCAAGTAGAGAGTTGCACAGGTGGAGGTCGGCACACCTTGGACGCCGGGTGTGTCCCGTGTGCGGCGCCCAGGTCGCGGGGCGGGCACCGTGCGGAGAATGCAGCCCTTGAACGCTTCGGATTCTCCAATACAAACGACGCTATTGGGCTTGGAAACAAGTTATATTGCGGTGTAATAGCCGGAAGCCTGAACTTTACAATATCCGAGTGTTGCCGGCTCGCCAGGCCACGTGGATCCGCTCATCGGTCAGCGCGAGCGCCTTGATGAGAGCCGCCACACGTAAATCCCAGGCGCTGCTTGGTGTGCAAGCAGGCGCAACCAGCAGGGACTTCGTAACGACTGCAACGTCCTCGGCAGGCCGTCGGGACTGTGCGGAAAAATGTTCTGGAGCGAGCAGCTGCGAAGGGTAATGTCAAATGTGCAATAACGCGAATCACGTCTGAGGGATTCGCGTCATGCAGGAGTGGCCACTGCGCCATCCGTGTTCTCCTCGGGCCGAAGACCTCAGCGATACGAAGCAAAGCCGATCTCTGCTCGGGTGAGGAACCGTCAGGAATGCAAGGCGCACGGAGGCAGAGGGAGCTGGTAAATCCGTGGTTTAGTGGACACGGACATGGGCACGGAAGACACGGCCACGGTTACCTCGCTGAGTGTACTGCAAATTGCTCCCAGCCTCTAGCGCTCGGCAGATAGAGGCTTTATGATACATGCTCAATAACGCGTATATAACGGAAGTGTTTGCATGCTACAATCGACTGGCTTGTGCCCGATCTTAACTGAATAAGACGATATGGACTGGCTGCCTAAATATTACTGTACAAGCGGTTGCATGGAAGCTCAGCAAGGCTTGCGTGCGAGAAATCTTGACATATTGTTCTGACTACGAGGCATAAAAGCCACAACAAGGCAAATGTTATATATATATAAATATAGACCCGTTGTGAAGAGATATGTCTAGAAGTCAACTTAGGGTGCGTCACCCCACGGCCGTGCTCGATTCAAAATTCAGAGATACAGAGCACCAGTTGAGATATTATTTTTACGGTGTACCTCAAAAGCGCTTCCAGTCCTCGGGGAGGGGAATGGCCCGCAACCGCCTACTAGCCTCGGAGGGCAATTGTCGTACGCTTACCCAACCCGACGATGCTTATACTGGAATTGGAGCACGCCTTCTTGGCGAAATCACAGAGAGAATGTCCCTAGCAAACGGTCCAACGCCGTAGTACCGGATGCGGCACTGCGGGTCAGACAGGCACCGCAGGGAGGAATTGAGCAAACAGGCAAAGGACGCGCAGAGCGACCAAACAGCTTTGTCAACCACGAACATAGTTTTGAATATGGATAGAGCACAAGCCACGGTATCCTCTGAGTAAGGAAAATAGAAAACACAAAACAGTTGAATGTTGGAGGTTCGCAATGACTTTGAACGACCACGGCACATGTTGCAGCGCGAGAGGACCGACCGACTTAGCACAGCACTGTGGAACTGCCCGAAAGGGCGTTTGAGCAGAGGAAATATGAGCAGCATGGGAACACAGTTGTCAGAAGTCATTTTCGGTGGGAGGGCGATCGTCAGTTCAAAGAGCAGCCCAGGAAGTAGAAGCAATGCCTCGCGACGAAGATTGCATGCGACAAACCCATCGACTGGGAATGCAGAAAGCTGACCTTGCCACCCTTTTGTTGATAACTGGGAAGGTCATTGAATGCTATCGACCTCACGTGTCGAGCAAAGAGCTGTTTAGCAAGCAAGCCGTGGCACGCAAAACGCAGAGGCATGTTAATCACAACGCGTGATTAAGAAACCAAGCCTTCAGGCAAATGCATCCAGAGAACGCCTCAAATATAAGTGTACGAACATGCAGGGTAACAAATGCAATCACACAAGATCCGCGCACCACAGCGTCCCTCAATAGCTCAGCCCAGCTTCTCCTTCTTCGCCGCCGGCCCACCTTCGCCCTCGCCCGCTTCCTCCCTCGCCCGCTTCTCCTTCTCCTTCTGCTGTGCAGCCTGCTGCGCCGCCGCGGCCTGCAGGACGCCTCCGAGGCCTGCGTTCTGCAGCCACTCGAGGAGGACCTGGGGGCTGAGCGGGGGTGCGCCGCCCGCAGCGGGGCGGGACGCGGCGGCGGCGATGAGCGCGAGGGCGAGGGAAGGG
>JTLS01000595.1:0-16216 GCA_000826855.1 Basidioascus undulatus
TGCAGGGCGCGTAGGGGTGGTGGTGATGGTGGTGCGCGTGGCCGGACGGGTGACCGTCACGGCTGCGGAGGAGACCGGGCATCATAGATTGAGGGGTTTCGCGAGACAGATCCGACGGCGTCGTTCGGTTGATTGACCGAAAGACGGGGCGGAAGTCTAGCGAAGGTTGGCAAGGAGAGCTACGGCCTGTCAAAAGTAGGTGAGATGTTCAGCATACGTTCGAGATGTCCACATGAATTGCTGTGCACAGTATATGAAACGCTGTCGTCGTGAGCATCGAGGCTCGAACCGGAATACACCGGGTTACATGAGCGTCTCGACAAGAGGGGAGGTCGCCTACGAACCAGCACGAAAGCTCTCTGCCTCCGACTCGAGATGGGCGCGGTCAAGCAACTCGCCTGAGGCGAGCTGGGAAGGGGACCCAGTGCGTTAGCATCGCCATGTCGATGCGTCCATCTTCTTCGTAACCCATTTCGTGCTCCAGCGCGTTTCCTTCTCAATCAACCTTTGAGGCCGTGGCCGAACCCAGGTGTGCCGTACGATCGGACCACAATGCAGCCACTGACTGGACACCTCGCACGCACCTTGGCTGAGCTGCTCTTCACCGAAAGTTAAAGCTGTAACGAAGTCGCTACGAGTTGAAGGGTATCCACCGGAAGGGCCGAGGTGAAGTCTAGTCGGTCCTGGAGCGTCGCGGTAAGGTCGGGATGGACGCGTGGCAGTCGGGTGGAGCGCGTCGAGCGAGGTCGTTACGGCGATGTTCGTGAACTGGGAGCGGGGGGAACGGTGGCGGCTGGGCGTCCAGAGGGCGGAGAGTCGCGAGATCAGAGGGGGGACGACGGACACCAGTCAAGGTGTGTCGGGGGAAGAGTGCTGGGTGCTGGGGTTGCCTTTGGGGCTTGCGCTGTAGTAGAGCCCAGACGAGCGCGGCGCGACGACGGAGGACGAGGGCGGGCGGACGAGGGTGAGCAGCGGCGGCGGTGAACGGACGAGTGTGGAGTGGCCACGAAACGAAAGCTAGAGCCTGGAGATGGGGGACGCGTCGCAAATGAAAGGGAGTCAGCAAGGAGGGACTACACAGCGATTATGATGTCCAACGAAGGGGAATGTGGGTGTAAATTGAAGCATCTGCTGCTCACCTAGTCAAAGGGAGGAGCACAAGCAAGTGGATTGCAAGCACAGCGACAAGCACAGGCTTTGGGCGGGAGGAGGGGGAACGGAGGAAGCGCACGCGCTGTGTAGCGGTGCTTCGACCAACGGCGATGCTCTACAGCGGTTTTACGGCTGCGATGCGGATCGGGACGCTGGAATCGAACGCGACTAGCACGAGTGCGGCGTCGAGAGCGGACGGCGGAGGTGGGGGGAGGAGGAGGTGGAGGGTGGAGAGATGATTCATTTCTTGATTTCGGGTTTCAGCAGAGAGCATATCGCTGCGGTTGAGTGGCAGGAGCGCCAAAAGCGCGGAAGTGATCGTTCCCACAGTTTGGAGATGTGCATCAGATCTCGCTTCATTCGCTGCTCGGACCGCCATTCGGTTGGCACATTAACTGAGCACCGCCCCTTACCGCCTTTCCTTCGAGGAATGAAGCTAATAATCGCTGTGCGGCCGCTTTTTGCACGCATGGACGTAATGAAGTCGGTGGCAAGGCGACTGCCAAACTCTGACTAAGGCTGATCGGGGCACGTCGCGTTGATGTAATTGGCAGTGCGTACAGATATTATCAGAGGTGGTTCGAGCATGCGAGGCACTAACTACTGCTGCTTTCTGACGCGACCGAAGCCAGTGTGCGGCCGGCTTGTGCCGCAAGATGGGGATCGCACGCTGTATCGCCAGCTTTGCCGGGGTAGTTTCCTCAGACTGTCCAGATGGGTTGCTTCAATGGATTCGGGACGTGTGGCAGCAGCGCATGCGACTCGCAGTCGAGCACCTGAATCAAAGTGCCGGCGAGCGAAGATGATCCTACTGCAAGCACGCAAGAGACTTTCACAGCTTGTCGAAGTTTTATGTCTCGGACTCGCCTCAGTAAACCACTACACATCTGGTGGGACCAAGAGGAAAAGCGAGCGGTCGCCCTGGCCAGAGCCGACACACAGTAGCCTTGTGTCTCGTCTCACTCCCGTCGACGTCTTCCCGCCGCCTTCGAAGCCTCAACGAGACATCGCACAACGCCTTTCCATTATTCTAATACGTCTACTGCTTTTCATCGATTGTGCATAACGGGTCAGCAGGCCTCGCCGGGAGGCTGCAACAGCATCACTGTCGTTAGCACGCGCAACCGCCTCGCCCCACTCTTTCCACCTGACGTGCTAGGTTCTACACAAGCTTAGCCCTCCAAAACCCTTGCAATATAACCGAACAAAAACATCCCGCACCACCCCTTTCTCTTCCCCACCCACCTCTCCCTCCCCCCCGCGCTCGCGCCACACTGCACGATGCGCCCATCCTTTGCAGCAGCCGTCGCACTCGTGCTCCTGGCACCGTTAGCAAGCCCCAAGCCCCACTTCGAGGGCCCAGAGAAATCATCACCCGCTCTCGCGCGGCGAACCAGCCCCCGCAGCGCTGTGGCGGGCGTAGCCAACTGGCTGTGGGCGCGCGATGGGAAGGGCAAGGGCGATGGGAAGGAGGGGAAGGATGATGGGAAGGGCAAGGTAGGCTTCTCGGATTCACAGGCGGTATTGAAGCGAACGTACTGTGCCCAATATCTGGACCCCGAATCCTGTAGGACAAGGACGACGACAAGTCCAAGTCTGCACCGGACACGAAGGACAAGAAGGGCAAGGGCGACGACAAGGCAAGTCCTCCTCCGCTGTACATCCAATGCCTACACTCTAGCTAACACATTCCTTCCCTTCCGAATCAACTGTTAGACTAAAGACAAGGACAGGGTCCGTTTCCCCTACTCGGTCGGCCTGGTGCAGCTCACGATGGCCCACTGAACATCTCTCAGCTTTGCCCATACAGAAGTCGGACGCAGTCAAGGCGCCCGAACCGGAGAAGAAGAAAGACGAAAAGAAAGATGATGCGAAGAAGAAGGACGACGGCAAGAAAGACGACGGCAAGGTAGGTTGCTTTGTGCCCTCCGCTGCGTTGCGCGGCGTGAGCTCAACTCCTTGCATTCTACAGAAGGACGATGACAAGGTCCGTCTAGCTGAATCGACCGACTCTGATGAATGAGCTCTGACTTGAGGCTTGCCTGCAGGACAAGAGCCCGAAGGCCGACGTCAAAGCGCCTGAGGCACCCAAGAAGGCCAACGACAAGAAGGATAACAAGAATCCAGACGTTAAAAAGGACGACAAGGTACGTCCGACTCGTAACGCCGTGTCCTCATCCGTGCTGATCCAGCCGCACTTTTCCCGGTGCTGCAGAAAGACGCAAGCTTCTCATGCCGCTCTCATATCCGACGTTCCCAGCTCACGCAAGGCTGCACTTTCAGGACCACTCTGATCACTCCGACCACAAGGACGATAAGAAGGACGATAAGAAGGTCAGTCGCTCTGCAGTGACATGCTGCCATCCTACCTGCCTAACGAGGTGATACCTCAGGTCGAGAAGCCCAAGGTATGCGCAGTCCATAAGCATACCTCACTCTACCCATGCTGACTTGACAATTTTGTGGGCGGCCCAGGACGATAAGCCCAAGGCGAAGGAAGTGAAACTGGATGAAAAGAAGGACGACAAGAAAAAGGTGCGGGACCCACCGACAGCGCTTCAAAACACAAGCAGACGCTGATACCGAGATGCCGTTACGGAGGATAAGCCGAAGGACGAAAAGAAGGATGACAAGAAGGACGAAAAGAAGGACAAGAAGAAGGTGCGGCAGCCGCGCAGGTTCTTTCGAGACCAACCGGGCAGACGCTGACCTCATAAAATCCGTTTACAGGAGGACAAGCCGAAAGAGGAGAAGAAAGATGACAAGAAGGACAAGAATAAGGTATGGTAGACGTCGATGTTTCGAATCGGTGCTAGAAGACTGATCTTACGATTCCGTTTACAGGAGGACAAGTCGAAAGAGGAGAAGAAGGCAAATCTTTTCCTGCGGTGCATTTTGCGGTTCCACCTGACGTACTCGCTCCTCCGCGGCAGGAGAAACCCGAGGTAGGATTACAGCTGGTCATCTCGAAACATTCTCTGCTGCTTACAGACCGAGCAACTCTCACAAGGAACAGAAGGTACGTCCCGCCTTGAATCTGCGCTACGTCCCTTGCTTACATGCCCTACATTCACAGGCCGACAAGCCTGATAACCACAAGGACGAGAAGAAGGACGAGAAGAAGGACGAGAAGAAGGACGAGAAGAAGGACGAGAAGAAGGACGAGAAGAAACCGGAGGTGAAAAAGGTACGCCATGCTTGTGCCTTACAGACGAACGCCAGCATTTGACATCCGGATTGTGTTGTTGCGTTGGGCAGGAGGCGCCCAAGCCCAAGCATGAGGAGAAAGTGAGTGTTTCCTGCCTTCTAGCCATGTCAATGCAGGACGACCGCTGAACGACAAGAAGGTGCGTTTCGATTGGGGATCCCTATCGTCACGATTCAGCTAACGCAATGCCACACCTCAGGACCACTCTGCCCACTCCGAGCATTCCGAACACTCCGACCACAAGAAGGAGCACGAGAAGAAGCCGGAGGTCAAGAAGGTGGGTCATAAAGCACGATTCTGATGTTTGAGAACTAGGTCGTTGAATGACGTGGGGTCCAACAACACAGGGGGCCAAACACGAGGAGAAGGTGCATTAGAAGTGTCGGTTCCCGAGTCGCACTGCGTGTGTTTATGCCCCCTGACCCTTTCAGAAGAAGGAGGCGCCGAAGAAGAAGCCCGAGGAGAAGGTGAGTTCTGCTGGACTGTAGGAATACTGCAAAAGTCAGGCGATTGACAGTGATGGCCCAATCCGCAGAAGAAGGAGGCTCCGAAGAAGGAGGTGCGCCCACACTTTAGGGTGGATGAACGACTGAAGTGCAACTGAACGTGACCGCTGCCAGGAGCACAAGCACGAAGAGCACAAGGAGCACAAACCTCACGAGCACCACAAGAAGCCCGAGGAGAAGGTGCGAGTTTGACCGCAGTGTCTAAGCGATACCCGCTCCGCTTGGTCTCCTTACTGACCTCGGGCTTACTCTACCAGTTCGAGATCAAGAAGGCTCCTAAGAAACCCGAGGCAAAGGCATGTCGGTCGTTTCCTCCTGACACAACATGCTGATTGGAGACCTGTGCGCAGAAGGAAGTCCCGAAGGGCGAGGTGCATAAGGTGGTGCGCGAAAGATGTTTGGTCCCAGAAGGACATTCGCTGACGCCTTGCACCGTTCCTTTGAAAGGTTCCTCTGCCTGCCCCCGAGCGTGTACGCAAGACCTCTCTTCCCTCTCGTCGATCAGTGCTCATGTCCCGCGCCCACCCCAGATCGAGTACAAGCCCTCCCCGAAGCCCGAGAAGTTCAAGGCTGCTCCGAAAGCTCACGAGATCAAGAAGCCTCATCACGAATGCGCCGCCGAGAATAAGAAGCCCGAGATCGTTGAGGTCACGGTTAAGGGCAAGACGTTCAAGATCAAGGTCTGTCACGCTGCTGTTGATCGGGTTGGAAAAATACTGAGGGTGGACTGTCCAGATCTTCTCGGACCAAAAAGTCGAGACCAAGAAGCAGGGCGTCCTTCACATCACGACGTGGGCTCTGGCGGATGAGCTGTGAGAGCCATGGAGGATGTCCTAGCTGTATGTTCGAGTTCGACTTTCCGGCAACATAGGGCGTGTACTGACCGACTTGCAGCATTCTACATGTACAGTGTACAACGGACACTTCACACGTCTTTACTCATGCGATGTGGCTCAATCCTGTACAACATTCATGCCTTTTGAAGCCTCTGCCACGTGCGTGCCCAACGGAGGGCTTGCTGTCTATCTCCCTGTTTGCGTTGACTTGCCCGGAACATTTTATCTGGAACATTTAAGTGCGCTTCTCAGCGGTGCGTCCATCAAAGGATAATCTGCGATGACTGTATTGATGAAATGTGTTGATGCTGTAGCTGTCACCTGTAATCAAATATGGAGCCCCTTTCCTTGGGAAGGCGGAGCGGTCTTGGCGGCATGAAAAAAGAATATTCTGAAGGGGAAGTGCAGGCTGTAAAGCACGCACAAAAGAGCATGATCTGGCATTGCGATCCTGAATGGCATCGCAACACGACACTTCTATACCTTCTTCCATCACGTGTATTGACTACATCTTATTCAAAACGAGGTCAATTGTCGTGCGTTTGACGATTAAAATTGCCCTTCAAAATGTCTTGGATTGAGGTCTAAGGGCATGTGCGCTGTTTGGAGTACCAGTGCTTACGAACGTCTCTGACACAAAAACGGGAAATTTCACCCGAACCTGCGTTGACCTGCAATACATCGTCACCGGGACGTCGCTGTATACCATTCGTCTCTCTCTGTATCCCAGCATGCGTCCTCTCCCTCACCGTCCAACGATCATCACATTCAGCCGCATCGAGGGTCAGCACGTCGAGGGCATCGGTCTCCAATTCACCTGAACGCTGCGGGACGAGGCAGTCTGCAGCTCGTGCACCCTCGATCAGTGGCTCGACGAGAGTATTAGACTTGGCGGTGTACACACACAGCTGGCGGAGCAGCACGCGCGACTCCCCGACGAACAGCGTGCTGGCGTTCGCAATGCGCTCCGCGGTGAGAAGCTGATGACGCTCGAGCAACTTCTCTCGAGCCTGCGGTGCAACATCAAGGACCATTGCTGGTGGGGTTGCAAGTCTTCCCCAATTGATCCTGTCGCTGGTTGACTCAAAAGACATGCGGCGGGAGTAGCTGCTTCCAGTCCTTCGAGCCCGCCGCGAAGATTTCGAGCCCCAGCATGCTCGTGAGCCGGGCTATACCGAGGAGGAAGCTCTGCGGGACCATCTCGAGTCTATTTAAGGTTATGAAGGTGCGCCTGTCACCAGCTGTTTGAGTAGGGCGCTGTGATGGACGTGCGCTCATGAGTCGCGTCTGTTCGCAGCTTCCCCCCATCCGGCGGGTCGGCCCAGATCCGCTGTCGTGTGACGGGGGAAGCATTTCTGACTAAACATTGTATGATTGGGTGCCTTGAGAATGGCATGAGCTTACGAGAGAGAGAGACGGACGAGCTGTTGGCGCTGGATGAGACGGAAATGTTGAAGGGACACACGACACGTAGCGTCGGGCACGATCTCAAAAAGCTTTGGGTCTGGCGAAGAGGACCGCATTTAACTTCTATAGGTGCAAGCTACACTTTGTGAATGACACATACAACGTCCAGGAGAAGGCGCCCAAGCGTCGAGTACTGCAACCCAAGTTGAACTCAGAGGGGAAGAGGGGCCGGGAGAGTCCGTCGGGACTGAGTCTTTTACAGTGACCAACTGATTGATAGACCATAATCTTGATACCAGTAATCAAACCTAAAAATCTGGATCGTCTTCTCATTCTATAGGTATCAAGATCAAGTGGCGGGATGATGGATGCATGAAGCAAATAAAGCGTGCTTCCGCGCCTCTTTCATTGTCTAGCAATCGCCTTTTCGCTGTCTGACGAATGAGAAAACATGCTTTCATAAAACAATCCTATGGACATATTTGAAATTTCGCGGATGGGTGGTTGTCTCAAACCTACGGCATGGTCGAGCGCTGAGAACGCAAGTCGAAATTCTCGCGGGTCGTCTGCCATCACCAGTTCTTATGTGAGCGCATAAGATATCCAATGTGTATGTGTGTGTGTTGTTTATTCTGGAATTCAGCGAATTCACGAAGTTGAGTGTCGCCAAACGCCTTTTGTGAGGCTTATGAGGCTTAAAAGGGTTCCAGCTGTGACTGTCATCTGACAACTGTAGCTCGTCGGGCGTGGGAAAAGGAAGGCGCCCATGTGAAGTCGAAATCTTGCGTACGCGTTTTGCCGCTTACCTTTACCAGCTCTCTGCGTATTTCTCATGGCGACGCTCATTCCACCTCCGCGAAAGCCCAAGCGGGCCAAGATCATGCACGACGAGGACCCAGCCGCTGCTGCACCCGTCGCGCCAGTGCCATCCGTCGTCGTCCAGTTCACCTCGAGCGAGGATGGCTCCCAGGTCGGGCCGGCGGTCAACTTGCCTGCGGATACTGGGCGGGATGCGTTGGAGCTACTTGTTAACCAACTGAGAGGATCTGTGAGTGTCTGCTTCCAGTCCATAGGGCGGCTCGAGGAGGTTGGCTGATCAAACGTGAGCCGACGACAGGGCGAAGACCCCATCCCGTTCGCCTTCCATGTGGCCCTTCCCGAACGCGCCCCAGTCGCAGATGGCGAGCCAGTCCCTTCCTCCCGCCTCCAAATCTCGACCTCCATCCTCGCCGATGCGCTCTCCGCCAAAGTCGCCGCGGCGCACAACCTCAGCGCCGAAGACGTCTTCACGATCGTCTGCGAGCCGCAGGCCGTCTTCCGCGTCCGTCCGGCTACCCGCTGCTCCAGCACGATCGAAGGTAAGCAGAGATGGCGTTCTCACTGGAGTCGGTGACCTAACAACATTCCCCCGCAGGTCATTCTTCCCCCATCCTCTGCGCCAACTTCTCCCCTACCGGCCGCATGCTCGCGACCGGCGGCGGCGACAACACCGCGCGCCTATGGGATCTGGATACCGAGACCCCGAAGCATACGCTTTTGGGCCACACGGGCTGGGTGCTCTGCGTCGAGTGGGAGGCGCGCGAGCGGATGCTGGCGAGCGGTGGGATGGACGGAATGGTGCGTGGCATGAGGCTCTTATGCGGCCTGCGGAGGTCTGAGCAAGTCGCCGGGGATAGGTCCGGCTGTGGGATCCTTCGAAGGGCAAGCCAATCGGAGAGCCATTGAAGGGCCACTCCAAGTGGATCACGTCGATCGCATGGGAGCCCATACACCTGTTCGTCGATTTTCCTGTGCTAACTCTCCGTTCTTAAGTTGAAACCAAACATTTCGGGTCTCTGCAGGAATCCCTCTCAACCTCGTTTCGCCTCCTCTTCCAAGGACGGCACCGTCCGAGTCTGGTCGTCCGCGACGCGCCGGCTCGAGTACACGCTGGGCGGGCACACCGCGAGCGTGAACATCGTGCGGTGGTCGGGCGAGGGCGTCATCTACACTGCGAGTCAGGACCGGACGGTCAAGGTCTGGGACGCAAACGGGGTGCGTCTTCCTGTCCAGCCATTTGGACGCGGTCGCTTAATGGATCACGCGTCTCGTGTAATGCTGGCAGGGCAAGCTCATCCGCTCGCTCAACGAGCACGCCCATTGGGTCAACACGATGGCACTCTCGACGGACTTTGTGCTGCGCACTGGTCCGTTCGACTGGAAGGGCAAGCCGCCCGCTTCGGACGAAGAAGGTGGGTGCCTGCCTTCCTATACCCATCCCCACCGCCTCACGCAGATTCAGTCGCTATGGAGAAGGAAAAACAGGGAACGCAGCGCACGTCGTCCGCCTCGACATGCCGCGGGACCGTCGAGAGGGGCAGCCCCGCAATCTGCGCGGACGTGAGCCCACGAACGAGGACGTGCGTGTGCTGAGGATCGACAGCACCGTCCCACCACGCTTGCTCGCGGTCGATTATGCGCTTGAGCCGCTCGGGAACAGACTCGATCGATGGCTCGGGAACGAGCGAGGCGGCTTCGAGGTGGATGAGGTATTCTTGGGAGGCGCAAGGCAGGGGAATGAGGCGAATGGGAACCGAGTAGAAATAAGGAAATGAAAGCGTACGCAGCCGGGGGAGATGCACGAGCGAATTGAGCGTTTTGCACACTCTGGCCATGCGGAGAAGGGAGCGCAGGTCGAGGTACTCGAGAGCGTAGCAGAGGATGTCCTCGGGCAGGTCGAGCAGCGCGCGCGCCTAGAGTGCGCAGGGGGAATGTAAGCTACACTCAAAGGAAGTATTGGGAGAGTTTTCAAATACCATGGTTGGATCGTACGACGCAGGCAGTGTCAGTATGTGGGAACAGCGATCAAGTAAGACAGCCAAGGACGCGCAGACGCGCGCAAAGACGCGTTGGGCACATTGGCTCTGGGGCACTTCCGCGGACGCCTATCGGAAACGAGTGTCAACTTGAATGAGAATTTACTTCGTCAATGAGGTTGTGATTGCCGTTATTTCAGATATGGATGGCTATTGAAAGCTGGCACGGCTATGACCGTAAGAAACCATCACTAGTGCCGGGTACGCTCGTTGAAGGCGACGTGCGAACCTTGCCTCACTCAACGTGTTTATATCTCGGTCCGATCTTTGATCGGACACATTTACGTCAGAACGATTTGTACAATCAAGCCGACAGGCAGCAGGCACACTGCGGCAGGTGCGAACAGGCGAGCAGAAAGCCTCGGCGGAAGTCATTTTGGCACATTCAACCTGCAGCGCCAATGGTCGCATCAATAGCAATATGCATGACGAATCTTCCGCCTATTATCAAGCGCGGCTTAAAGCATGAATATGCGCTGAAGTGCACCCTCGTCACAGCACCGCAAAGCAATTGTATGATACGAAATCCCCGATCTTCTGAACTGTCGCGATCAGCAAGAGCTTCGAAAGCCACTGGTATCTGAACAGGTAATGAACCTCGTTGAGATTCAATAATTTCTCCAGGATTGGCTTTCAAGTGCTTACTTTGGGTGACCGCTCTCGAGCTCGACCCCCGCACGGAAGAGCTCCTTATGTTTGCCGGACGACCCGGCAGTAGCGAACTTCGCAAGGGTCTATGCAGCTCAGTGACATTGTGTAGAAACGTAAGTATAGCATGGCATCAGATTGGCTGACTAACTCACCGCATCTGGCCCGATGTCGGTCGCGTTTCCATTTGTGCGAATGTAGATGCACGCGCCGTCCTCAGTCTTCAACGTGTATCGCGTGTCCACCACAACGTCTACAGGACCTTCCGTGAGTCTTCATTGCCCATGTCCAAGCCCCAGTCTCCGCCGCCATCACTGTGAATGTGGACCTGCATCAGCGCTTACACTCAGCTGTGCGACTGGCACACTCACAGGATCTCCCCTTTAAGATATGGCCCGTCCAATGTCCCCCCTCGGATGGGTAGAGTACTCGCTCCTGGGCACCAGCCCTCGGAGAGCCCATAGAGACTGCTGGATCCACTTGCATTGCCGGCTGAACACGAACTCGAAGCGCGGGAGGGGGATCGGCAGCAGCGCTGCGTGGGCTGGGGAGGTCATTGGGAAGCGGGGGTGGTTGCAAGCGTTGGTTCATGTAGAGATCAACAGACACAAGGGTTTACTTCTCGTGGTGGACCGGCAAATGCAAGCCGAGGTTCCTGGGTTCTGATCGAGGGCAAGCATCGCGGATAAACTGAAGTTTCGGCGGCTGTGTTTAACACGCACGATCCAATGCTCAAAGATGGGCGTCCGCTTCACTGTGTATATGTAGATAAATTGTCCAGATTCTCGGCTTGCATTGTCCACTAAGGCCCCTGTCGAGCATCCCTGGAGACTGGGAGCGACTCCACGAGTCCACTGCTTTCAAGGCTAGTTTCGTGGTTTGCCTCGAAGTACTGACTTGGACAACGTGCAGCGTCTGAGAATCGAGAGGTGAGGCCTGTATGGGTTTCTGTAAAGGAATTATTTCCTCAGATGTTGAGACGCTCATAATCTTGCAAAAACCGCTCACCCAGCCGCGGCGAGTGCCACGAACCAGGAAGCCGTCGCTTGGCGTTGGGCTCACTTATCTTATCGTCACCCCGTGATTGGGGGTCTATTTCTACTACGGCTTCTCAACGGGCACATATCATGGGATTCAAGAGGCTGGCACTCGTCGCAGTCCTCTGACCTTGTCCTCCCTCATCCTCTTTCTCGACTCTCCGTTTCGATCGCAGTTGGCATCTCTCACAGCTCAACCGTACAATCACCGCAAATATGGCAGAACCGGTCGCATCCTCTGATCAAGCGAAGGACTGGAGTCCAAGTGCGATCGGACGCCATAACCGAGGAAGACGACCTCTTCCTGGCTCAAATCGGGAAGGAGGCGGAGCTGAAGCGCAAGTATTCGAAGCTTTCGCTTCTCGATCTGACGGTGAGCATGCTGGCGTGCGTCTGTTTTTAATAGTCTCTGAAACCTTTCAGATATTGCCCACCCACATGCTTTCTATTAATCGCAGGACACGGCCCGCGCTCGCAGCGGTGTCAGCCCCAGTGCTGCTTTCCAGTGGTCCCGTCGTCGGGTCTACGGCTTCATCATCGTCTTCATCTGCACTCTTTGCTCTGCTGCCTCCCTCGGAGAGCTTCGCTCGATGTATCTCACGAGCGCTGCACAGGTGAATTTCATTCCAGCTTATGAGGGAGTGACAGAGGCTGACGCAACCCCCACCTTCAGTATCACTGGGCCGGCATGCTCGCTGGCAAGCGCTGGGAACCGATTCTCTCCTACTACACAGGCTGGTTGAGCGCTGCCGGCCAGGTCACGTTTACGGCCTCGGTGAGCAGGCTTTTTGGTGGACGGTAGTAAGCAGCTTGACGTGGACAGGCGTCTTTCTCCGGCTGTAAGTCAACTTTACTTCTGACACTCGACGGAAAACAACATTAACACATGAGCACACCTCTTCATCGCCATGGCCAAGATGTATAACGAAGCGTACATCGACAGCTACCAGCGCTACCATCAGGTATGTCTTCTCAAGACCATCAGTCTTCCCGTCAAAGCTGAACCGGTTTGCAACCGTCCCGCAGTTTCTGGTCTACGTTGCTCTTCTCACCATACCCATAATTTATAACATCTTCTGCTCTCGCGGAATGCCCCTCTTTAACGATGCGGTGGGTAGCCGGCTCGCTGCTGCTAATTAACTTATCTCACACGGCAATCTCGAAGGCATGCTTCTCGGTTGCGGCTTCGTCATCTGGTTTGTCACACTGCTAGCAAAGGTGCGCGGCATAGAATCCCAACTCGGGCAGCAAGCTAAAGCAGCTGTGTACTTTGTCACTCATCGTTCAGACGCATCCCAAAGCAAGCGCCGAGTTTGTGTTCACGCAATTCACCAACGACGCTGGGTGCGTCCCCAGCACTATACAGTCGCGCAAAACCACCACTCATGTAATTCCTGCAGCTGGAAAACCGACGGGGTGGCGTTTCCTCTTGGCCTGCTCACGGTCAGCTAGATACGATGGTCCTGCACACGTACGTAAACTCAGGGCTTGGTGCTTTGCATAATATTGATATGAAGCATTACAATGGTCGAGAAGGTATCCACTGTACCTCCGCACATTCCACATTCCTCAGACAACTAACTTCTGCTCTCGCAGATGGCTCATGCCAGTGTGAACGCCCCGCGGGTCATGGTCTTGAGCGATATGTGGCGATCTTAGCGGATTCCCGTTCATCATTGCCTTCCTCTTCTGCATCAGTGAGTATTTGCTCGCCAAGTTTTCACGGCGTCATACTGAACTGCTGCCGTTTGTAGAGGACCTCACCGTCGTTTTGACAAGCCCAATTGGGTACGTCCAACATTGCGAAATGGGATTTATTGGACATCAGTTCTGGACAAACTGAATGAGGGATTATTAAGATTGCCGGTCGCAAGCAATTCTATACAATAGCCTGGGTCTGCACACCGCTGGTGGACTCCTGGGTGTCTACCCCAAACAGGCTCCAACGCGCGCCTTATCCCAGATAGCATCACGCAGATCGGTTCGCACTACGCGCGGACGCTGCGCGAGTGGCGCGCGCGCTTTCTGGATGCGTTTGAGGAAGGGATTGCGTCGGCGTTGTTGGAGGAGCACCCGGAGCTGAGGGGTGGGAAAGGAGAGGCGGGGACGACGGTGGTGTTTAGGAGGAAGTGGGTTTACTACTTGTAAGTCTTTTGATGTGCGTTTTATGGGGAGGAGGGAAGGAGGAGGTGCTGATGAGAGAGGGGGGAACAGCTCGTACTGCGAGGCGGGCTTCGCGATGCGGGCGCTGGGCGTGAGTCTATCTTCTCTTCTTTTCCCTTACTATCCACCGCTCCATTTCAGGGCCACATCATTACTATTGTACGGCTCTTCTGTCACACTCGTTCTCCCGACCTTCCCCAAACGGTTCTGACCCGTCTCTTCCCCCCCGCAGACGCGCGATGGCAACGAGGGCTTTGTCTCCTACTAATTCTAATTAATCGGTAGATGCAGGTGCCTGTGCGATTGAAGGGATTTCTTGTACACTGCGGATTGATACCTCGACGTAGAATGCGGGCGGCATCTTGATTCTTGGATGTGGGCGAAATGTACTGTAAAATGGACCAGGCAAATGTTGGAGCTGTTGCTCGCTTGTGAGTGCTAGAATAGGCTGCAGAAGGCTTTGAATGTTTTCTATCCTGGGGCCGAGATGCGTAGACGGTCGGGGATGAGAAGAGATAGACTGTATGGAAGCAGGCTGCCGTACGCCCCGCACCGTAAACTACATTCGAGCGCAAGCGTGCCGCCTCTTGATGGCATCAAATCATATGCAGGGGAACCATTTTTTGTCGGTCTTGCATAGAGAAAGATAAGTCAAATCAAATGCAGGGGAACCCTTTTTAATTTTTTTGTTGGTCTTGCAGAGAGAAAGATCAGTCGTGAACGGTGCGTCGTAGGTGAAAAGAAACTTGCCCTGCTTGGCAGCTCTGCTCCCGCGTACAGCTGTGAACAAATTTTTTTTAAAAAACTAGCGGCGTCACTGGGCAGGGGGTTTTATTGTTTTTCTGTACAGGGCGGTTGAAAGTCTTTCTTGGGCATTATGAAGTCGCACTGAGAAGACAAGCATAGATCAGTCTGTTTTTTGCATCGCATCGTCCGATACCAAGATTGTGGGACCTCTATGGGTGAGGCCTCTCGTATCATCTGCTGTCTCTCCATTTTTGAGTATTTTCCGAGCCACTCAATAAACACAATGTTTTCCGTCAGCACTCGATCAATGACACCCCGGACATAGTCCAGTTTTGTGCAGATTTCTGCTGTAGTTCACTGCTGCGTAGATGTTGTGAAGGCAAATTACCACCACTTGTCCATATGAGTGATGGTTATGTGCTTTATCTTGACGGAACAGAAGCTGAGAACTGCAACAGGCTTGACCAAACTCCATTACTTCAGAAATCGTCGCTTTCCTTGCACTCTACATAGAAAAACAGTGTGCGGCGGCGTGCGCATTGATGAGCCCGGAAGCCCGCACTCAAGCATTAATCGTTGAAACCCATCCATCCAATTCCTGGGACAGAGGGCTGCATTTCAGGGAGTAACTGCCTCAAGGAATATAAAATGCTGATAAAGTTTGTGGACTTGTCAAGAAGATTCCCTCTTTACAGGTTCTCCCTGCATTTTAAGAGCGATGTCCGCGACTTTTGCATCGATGACCGGTCCAGCTATACGGAAAAGCGTCAGATGGAGTAACATCCGCCTTGAATAGATAACACTTACTGTAAGTTTTGCGAGAGACCACGGCCCAATACAGGGTCGCAAAGAGGAACACGGCGGCAAGTACAGCCCACGAGTAGTCTGGAGCACGACGTTAGCCAGAAGTCAGCGGTACGGGCGACAGGCCTGACGGCCACTTCCTCATGTTCTGGTCCGTAACAAGGAGGGTTGATGGGAAGAGAAAGATCACGCTCACGAAAGCGCTATACAGAATGGCGACGCTGCAACGGCGACAGTTCAGTATGCAACCCCGAGTTGGCTATGAGAAGCAGCGCACTGACATGTTGATCAGGTATCCGAAATTGACACCCCAACCCCAGCCGCGGGGAGGCAAGTTTTTGCGTCCGTGCACGACCACGCAAGCAATTGGCACCAAGTACGAGAAGTTGAGGAGGATGGTTGTGGAGGCACAATGGCGCTGAAAGCTGCTTCGAGAGCAGGTCAGCAACATTTTACAATCTCTATGATGTAAACGCACTAGCCGAGCTGCCCAAGAAGATGAGTCCAAGAGCGACTTGAACCGCCCAGCAGAAGAGGAGAGCGGCAATTGGGGCGTCCAGGCGCTTGTCGACTTCGGCGAAAACGGAAGGGAGAGGCCGTCGCGAGCGCAAGCCCAGACTGTGCGACTGTTGGACGCAAGCATTCCAAATGCGGCAGTGAAACTGACGACTGCGGTGAGAGATGTCAACAACATGCACTTCACCGGAAGAGAAGCTGGGCATTGTCCCACCATACCGAGGGTCGTGAGGAGCAGGGTGAGGGTGGGGAGATGGCCGCCGGGGAAAATCCATTCCTGTACGGAGGAGAGGGGGGGTGAGTGGGAAGGAGGGGGGGGGAGGAGAGGAGTGGGGAG
>JTLS01000596.1:0-16245 GCA_000826855.1 Basidioascus undulatus
GAGACTTGAGGGCTGGCCGGACGACGGGGAACTGTGGGCAAGACACGCAGTCTTCAGCACAACACCGCAACGCTGTCATTTGAAAACCCCAAGTCGAAGTTACCTACGCGACCGTTCGGGGCTGGTGTTCGAGTCTCGGGGTCCGCTCGAGTGAGATTTTTGGGCTCATCGGAGAGCTTCCCCGGCTGGGGTTGGTGGAACCGTACGAGGGCGAGGGGGGCCGGAGAGGTTCTGCACGCGGCTTCGACATGACGCTGGAGCAGTTGATCGCCGGGTTTGACGTAGGATCCAGAGAATACAGGGCACTCGCGGAACTCTTAGAAGCGCTCAAAGGAGAGTAAGAACGTTGCCTCGGGCTGAAGTGATTCGAATTGGATGGCGAGGAGCTTTGCTGGAGGTCACCGCGGGGCGAAGGAGAGCGTGAGCGACTAGAGATCGAAAGACGGGGGTTTGGCATCTGAAAACGGCCCCTATTCTCCAGCACTACGGGCGAATATGTCTGTTGATTGAGCCGATGTAGTACGCATTGGCGTGCACCAACTTCTGCTGCAGTTCAACGATCGAGACGCCGAAGCGCGATGGATCTTCTAGGGCCACTCTGTCGTGTGAATCAGTCAAAGAAACATCTTGAAACTTCTAGCGTCTTCGGGATCGGCAAGCGATATAGCTGCGACGTCCTGGGACCCCTGTGGAGTATAGCTGCCGACCGAGCCAAACGTCTCCATCGCGAGCAGCCGTCTACTCGCCTCCAACCACTCGCAATGCTCGTGCCACACACAGTAGACGCTGGCCGGGTCGGTGAGACGGACGGGACCCATCGCGAGAGCAGCCCTAGCTTTCTCAGCGTCGGCGAAGCTGAAAAAGCGCACAATGATGCTGCCGCCGCTGTGCTGACTCCCTTCGAGAGATAAAATGGGCCCAAAGGTGCCGGAAAGACCGAAGCACCGAGCGATTGCTATCAAGGACCGATCGAAAGGGTTGAGACCGACAACGAGGAGCAGCGGAGCTTCAGGTTATGGGTCCGCGCCGTACGGGGACACGCGCAGGATTACCACCCCGTAAGAGAGCTCGCAACCATTCAGGCAAGCGTAGGCCTTCTCCGCTGTGGGAGATCCAGACGACATGAGGCGTGTTGCAGAGACATGCTCTAAGGTAACTGACCGGCGCTGATAGATCCACGGTCTGGGACTCCACCTTGGCTTTACATTTTCGGATTCCCGTCGTGCTCGTGCGTGTGTTTGCATCCGGCGGCGAGTGTGGGCAGGTCACGTATATCACGCTATAATCCTGAATGCACACTCTCAACGGCGTTAAGTTATCCATCCATCAGGCTGGACATTTGCTGGAAGTAAAAGCTCCGAGACATGGTCGCGGCAGGACAGCAGGTGCAGGAGGAGGGCACCGGTCATGCTGGGCGACTGTGGTGGCAAGAGGGAGGGAGAACAGCGTGGAGACAGAACAGGGTGCAAGGGAGGGGTCATTGAGAAGTTTCAGGAGTGTGTTTGACTTCCTTTTCAGATACCCGCACGTCAAGTTTGCGCTATGAAATCGAATTGAGCGGAGCTTTGTCATGCAGCGAACCGTCGTCGGACATTGCACTAGGCTTGTTGAATGCGCAACGTCTGCTCTTCATGCTCGGCCGCACTCTGCAAACCAGACAAAGGTCCATAAATCATATGAAGTGCTTGGTTTGCAAACTACTGCGCAACTCGAGAGAGAAGTCAGCAACGACTTTCTTCGTGCTGCACGCCTGAAATGAAGCCCGAAGCCACGGCCCTGGTGCATTGCACGACTCAAGCGTATGCTATATCCGCGGAGAGCGAACAAAGTCTTTCGTCTTTTCCACCGACCAGCTGGGAATGAGGGTGACGGCAGTGAGAAACGGAACTAGCGACGAACACGACTTCAGCGCGCTGACCTGGATTTTCGTTCCGCTTCAGCGCGGCCATCGTGCCATCGTCTCTTGCTCTCAACCGCCACCAGTTCGCCTTTACATCCAAAGCCCCACCTCAAGCCTCCGTCTAAAACCCACTCCACATTCTCAAGACCAATATGTCCTCCAGCGGCCCGTCCAAGACGTCCGGCCAGTGCGTTGCCTCCTTCTTCCCGCTCCCTACCCGCGCTGTGTGCTCACATGACGCTTGTCGACAGGATCGACTCGACCGTCGGCACGGCCAAGGAGGCTGCAGGCAACGTTGGTAAGTCGGTCTTTCCTTCTCATTGACTCATGGCTCGTTCTTAGGAGGGGGTGGGAGGATGCAGTCGGCTCGAGCGACCTCCAGCAGTCGGGCAAGGTGGGTCGCATCCGCGCTCTCTGTCACCTTAATCCAGTCATCATGAGCTCAAAGGCTTTTTGATTTCCTCGGATAACAGGAGCAGCACACCAAGGGAGAGACTGAGACCAAGGCTGTTTGTCGTTTCATCCTCTCGGTGGGACTGTAACGCCGCTCGACGCTGACAACTGGTACTTGACCATAGGCTGAGGCCAAGGTACTTCGCTGTTGAGCGTTATCTTCTGAGTATCTTGCTTACACTACTTGGGCAGGGCTGGGTGGAGGGTCTCGTTGACCGCGTCACTGGTACGTCCGCAGGCGCTCTCCTCTCCCCCCCCCACGACTGTCGGCTGAGTTGTGAGGAAACAGGCACGAAGGACAGCGTCGTGGGCGCCGTCACGGGCGACAAGGCACAGCAGACCTCGGGTAAGTCCCTTTTTTCCTCCATCCCCTTCCCGGGGCCCATCGTTAACGTCGGTGCGGACGTCTGATCAGGCAACGCCCAGCAGAGCAAGGGCGAGGTCAAGCAAAACCTCAACAAGTGAGCCGCGCGTACGTCGGCCTTGCATGTCTAGCACCGGCATACCCAACAAGATTCTTTGAGATGTGCATTATCATGATGAATGGTCATGTGACCCATGCGGATAGAGCGTGCCGTTGAGGGATATGACCGTTACTGGACAGGACGGCCCCATGAGGCCCCATATTACAGTATTACAGTCCGCATGACTTGGCGGGGCTTCCGCGAATGATGGGCATGAACTGTCGACGCCCCAAAACGTACTTGCAATGAATCCGGAAACCGGTGTATAGAAATTTGATGTTGTCGACGAACGGATGGAGCAGGGCGACAAGGTAGAATTCTCGCCGCCGCATGGTAACGACGAGCACAAGCTGCTGCTGCCAGTGCCATCGAGCGAAAGCACACAACGACCTCCTGGCGAGCGAATGCGTTCGAGTTACACGAAGATCTTTATCTGTACCAGAAATACCGAAAGTGCTTCTTGAGTGCTATGGTTCGGGTTCGTTTGGCAAATGCGGATGGCCTCCGCTCCGACGAGAAGGCTGCAAATGATCGCGAATCAACTGCCTCGAGCCTCACCAACCGCGGTTGTCATTTCCGGGTAGTCTCGGCGCAGTTCGACAGGACAGTGCGCCCGTTCACGTCCTAGATGTGACCACGCCGAGGAATAATGTACTCGCAGACATTGTGGACGGATTGAAGCCCGCTCGAACGATCCTCCGTTCAGAAGCTGTTCATGCCTCAAGGCCTTTCTCGGCCACGGAAGTAATGACAAGCAACAAGCCGAAAGGCGCAGGGACTGCAGATAATGCATGAGTGGTAAGGCCGAGAACTAGCTGATACAACCTAGTCGTGGCTTTAACGAGCAAACAGTATTGCCCTGAGCAAGCTCCACAACAAAGGGAGAGTAGCATGAAAGATGTTTTGGAACTTTGCAGACGGGATCGTCAGGCATGCGCAAACAGTGGCGACGTTGTGGTGCGCACTGGGGTTGCAGCCCGTCTGGGAGGTGCTGGCGGAGTCATAGCTGCCATGCAGGTCGCTGCAGCGCAGCGCGAGCGCGATGCGAAAGACGGCCGGAAGGCTTGACTGCGCCGCAAAATGAAAAGTGAGAGGGGAGAGGAAGATTGAAGTCGAAACCGGCAACATGTCGAGAGCACGGAAGGGAACTCCCGATGTCTGCTAATGTGGCGTGATCGAAGCGAGATGTGCGGACGTGTCTGGCGCATCTGACAGGGTACTGACCAGAAAGAATACCCCAGCCAGTCGGACAAGTTGGCGTGATGATCAGGCGCGCGGCGAGGCTGATCAGGAGGTGAGCCACGCTGTGGAAAAGACACGAGTGTGCGGGCGACAGAACGTACTCGTGCTGAGACGATGCATGGTCAACCTTCAAGACTGAAAACCGGAGTACCAACCTGCACACCTCCGAGACCCCACACCACAGCCAAGCGACGAGCCCAATCCGCCCTCTAGCCTCCCTGCCGTCACGGCGCACAGGCGCACCTCGTCTTTCCCCGCTTAATAAGGCTTCTTCGACCGCAGCTTCCCGCCCGGCAGCTTCTTCTTCGCCTCGAGCTCGCGCGCCTTGCGCGATCCGATATCCGTTTTCTGGATCTTTGTCGTCGCCTTCTCGAGCTTGATTGGCCGGTTGCCGACGTACTTGCCTGTATCACCACGCATAACAACAAGTCAGTTTCCATACGCGCCCGTTCGGCTGCAAGGTGCTGGCGGATGAGGGTGGGAGGGAAGACGCACCGTTCATCTCCTTCCACGCCTTCAAGAAGTCCTCGGGATCCCGGAACGAGACGAAGCCGTACTTGGCCTTGTTCGAGATGCGGTCACGGATGATGCGCGCCTTCTCGAACGTCGGGTACTTGCTGAACGCGTCCGCCAGGACTTGGTCGCCGACGTCGTTCGAGACGTTCCCCACAAAGAGGCGGAAGTGACCTGCGACCATGAGAAGCGACCGTTAGCTTCAGCGCCTCGCCACATAACAGCCGGTATGGGGATGGAGTTGAGAGAAACGCACTCGGATCCCACTCCAGCAAGGTCGGGTCCTCCCACTGCTCCCCCGCGCCCTTGCGGAGCACCGTCGTCCGCTTCTCGCCCTTCCGGAGCGGGCCCGCCGTGTGCTGGGGCTGCACCGCCCCGGGGATGTACGCCGACTGCTGAGCGAGCGCGCCCATGTTGTACTCCCAGTCGGCAGTGGAGTACGCCGCTGCGCCAGCCCCGGACGGCCCGGCGGCGGCGGCGCCGTACGAGGTCGAAGGCCCGGCGCCGCTCGCGCCCGGGTAGGCGGGGCCAGTGGAGTAGCCGTAGCTCGAATAGGGGTCCATGATTGGCCTAGAGAAGTGCGGGATTGCGCGGTGGGTGTACGGGAGTGTGGAAGATGTGTCGGCGAAGAGATTGAGGCGAGCGAGATGATGATGGTCAGGACGAGAGCAGCGACGCGCCACACGCGGGAATCGCTCAACTCGAAAGAGCGCTCTATCGAAAGCGAACCGCGAATTCCGTCCGTGACTTCTACATGTGACCCGCCCGGAAGCCCGACTTTGTCGAAGTCGCCGGGGTCTCCCACCTCTGGTCCGTGCCTTTTCGGTGATCAGAATTCACAATCGGACTTCTCACCTGTCCCCACCTCGCCTTTTTCATTGAATTCAAACATACTCTGTTGAAAATAATTTGCAAGAGCGCCCTGACAGATGTATGATTTTGCCGTACAGCTGTCGCGCAGAGGATAGCAGGCGGCTGTGGACCATTGGTAGGATTGGAGGTAATTTCGTCCACCATTTCCTGCACAGTGCGGCTGTACTCAAATTGATTGATTGCAACAATTTCTTTCGTTCCAAAAACCCAATGAAATAGAATATTACGTATGCGCCGACCTCGCTGTGCTAACATTAGCTGCTGTCAGGAACAGTCTTACAAACTGGAATGAGTGGAGGAGGGAGTGGCTCAGGTGGTGTGGGGAGGAGGGTGATGCACTTACCTACTTCCCCAGAGGCTAGGAGTCTCAAGTAAGGGAAAGTGCCAAAAACTGGAGTCAGTACTGGTGCACAGTTCACGAGCCAGGCAAAGGAACTAAACCTCTGGCAGTCTGCCTTTGACTCAGCTCAGCAACAGGAACCTCCCTGTTCTCAGTGCCCACAGGGCTTTTGAGGTAAGCCTGTGTGATTGGAAAGGATTGATATCCTCATGATTCATTTTGAGAGTGGTGCAACTAGGCAGTGTGGCAGCACAGTTTGAGTGTAAAGTGATTAGGCAGTTCTACACCACTGACTGGGGCATGACAGGAGTTGCAATATTGTTTGAGTCGGAAGGACAAGATAAGCTTGCATGTCCACCTCTTCCCAGACCTCCTGTGTTACTCTTTCTGCAACAAAAGGTCAGATTAGCTGCCTTGGCGGCTAACCTGACTGGAGGGGCAGATAGGTGGCAGTTGTGCGCTTCCCTTCCAGCAGCGTGTTCACATTAAGTACATTAAGTGCATCAGAGTAGTATCTATTGATATAGTAAACAGAGAGGGCTGTAGACTCGAGGAGGTTAGCATAAGCTACGGTGACAGCAATGTTGACTGAACGGGCAGAAAGGGACAGTGCTTCGATTCCAGTTTCCGCTTTTGCCTTGAGTCCTTCGCCATAGCATTTGTAGAGTTAACGAATTAAAGTTGCAACAAGTTTGATGGCACGTCAGAGTCGTCAAAGGCTTACTAGCGGTACTTCTGTCAGCATAAAAACAAGTGCAGAGTCGTCGCGCGGCCATCGGCGTGAATCCGGCGTTGGTTGAGCGAAGTGCCGCTCATCGGCGTTATTTTCTAGTCTTCGAGGCTTCGAGGCTGTCCTCCTTCCAGTCTCTCGTCCAACTGCTCGACCACCTGCTCGACCACCTGCTCGACCGTTGAATCGATGGATTGAACTGACCCTCCACGTTCACCTTTTGTCCATGTGTGTACAATCTGCAGCGTACAGTTACGTACTCGATTCCAATACGGCCATCGGAGCTTTCAACAGGCAACCACCACAGCCATCTCGGGCCCCTCGGAGGGTCGGCGTTCCCAAGTGAAGGCAGGACTGGTTGATTGACTCGCTGTGCTTCCTCTCTCTCGACTTCCGTTATCATCCTCGAACACCATACCTCATTTCATATGCCGCGGCCGCGCTTTACTCTCAAGCTGACCCATCTCGAACGAGCGATGCCAACGTTCCCACTCCCGCATGAGATCCTCTGCGCCATCGTCGACCACTTCCTGCCCGACCACTGCGCTGATCGCAAGGTGCTCTTGGCGCTATGCAGGACTTCTCGAATGTTCTAAATTGTAAGCACGCCCACCTTCCAGGGCCGGTCGCAGCTCTGACGAAACTTGGACACGCTTTCACTTCCAGATTGCGAGACCGCTTCTCTGGCGAGACCTTGGTGGACCGCGCTCGGCGGACCCAGTCGGCTCAGGCTGGGTACCAGAAGAGCTCTGCAGCGAACGCACCGCCTGCATCGAGCTCGCTGAGGCGTTCACCGTCTCGCCGCACCTGGGCCAGCACGTCCGCCGGCTGCTGCTGCACCACCCCTCTCCCAGCGCTCTCCTAATCATCCTCACCGCCTCCCCGCGCATCACGCATCTCTGCCTGACATTCTCGCACAACTCTCGCCTCGACACCGCCGCCGGGCCGGGCTGTCCTCCTACGCTGAGCCTGACGGCAGACGCCCTCGCAGCGCTGCGTCCCACACACGTCCGCGCAGTCTGGGGCGCTCGCACGTCGGGCGGATCCTCGGAGCCTGGCGCCCGTCCCTCATTATCTCAGTCTCACAGGGTACACCTTCCTTCTCCAGCTCACGCCGTCGCGTCGCTGCCGCGCCTCACCCACGTGCGGCTGTACCCGCGGCATGAGCCCTGCAGGAGTACGAGCGTGCGCTGATGCTCCTCTTGCGCTGCGCGCCTGCGCTTGAGCTCGTTCAGATCCTCGAGCCGTTTCCGGACATCGACTCGGGGATGAGAGGGAAGAGGCAGTGGGTGCCGGACGAGGCGTGGCTTGTATTGAAGGACCCGAAGAGAGTTTGCCGGCTCGTCCAGACCGAGTGGGAGGATCGCATGTGGCCCTGAAACTGTACTTGGATCTTGCTTGTGTTTGTTGAGCGCTTCGCCTGAGATTGAGCTCCCCCAGATGGACAATGCACCACGTCGGAAACATAACCGAATCAATGCTTGCTGCTCTTTCCGCCTTTCCCCTTCCCAGCCTTGCCTGCCGACTTTCCACCCGCGGGTTCCGGTGCATCCAAAAACCCACCCAGTTCCAGCGCATCTCGCGCAGCCTGCGAGATAAAGGAAAGGGCAGTCAGAGCGCGCGGGATCGATGGTCGGTCGCTGCGCACCTGATTGATGAGCTTGAACCGGTCCGGACCGAGATGTATCCCGCCATACTGAAGCAGAAACCGTTAAATGCGTAATGTATACGATATCTCCAGCGAGGCCACTCACCCATCGGGTCACGACCACGAGCACGTCTGTTCATGGCCGCGGGCCCACCGCCGTCAGCACTGAGTCAAGTAGGAAACATAGCAAACTGGAAAACTTGCTTGTGATGTCCTATTGAGTCAAAAATTTGTGGTGAGCGTGATTGTCTCCAGGCAGAGAGCGGGTTTCGCACCAATATTTGCAGCAGGTGTGCTAATCGTCCACCGGCGGCGTTCTCGCCGTCGTCGTCGTTGTCTGTATCGCGCATTATGAACATGAGCATCGACTCTAGGCAGAAGGTAGCATGGATGCAGTGTACCTTGGTGGACGACACCGTTGGCACCATCGCATCTCCATGCATCTTTGTCACGCCATCAAACGCGAGTAAGCAGGTCGAACGCCTTGCCTCTGAACCAACACGCAGAAGTCGCTTACTTATGATTGGGTGTGTGGCCTTGGCAATTTTCTGCTTGCGAGAAGAGCGGGCGCAAGGAGAGCAGGAGATTTATGAGCGCAGGATACGGTACAGAAAACAGACTGCGAGCTGCAACGGACCCGATCGGACAAGAGGTAGTTGAGAACGAGGGGAACCTTCGGAGCGCAGCGGACAGGCAGGTGCGTGAGCTATGCGACGTGGAGGGCAGATGGGAGGAGCGGGGAACCTCGCCAGGGCTGGTGAGCTTGACGGCGTGACCGACTGCGCGGCACCCGACGACTTGTCAGCCCCATTGACCGCTAATGTGAGCGAGACCGAGAGACAATACGCACCAAAAGTCGACTTGTTGAATATTATGGGCGGTGTAGACGTGATAATCAGCCCGTCGGGCAACTCCGCCGGCGACGAAGGTTCCTCCTGTCTTCGTGCCGGGGGCGCAGCCGCCTCCGCCTCCTCCGCTGCGACCTTCGTGACCGCGGCATGCTCCTCCACCCTCACTCTGTACTCCTCCTCCCTCATCATCTCCCCAGCGAGCTCCTCGCTCTTCCTTTCCCCAAACCACCGCCCGCACCGCTCGCGGACGTTCTCGACCCCGTCATACACGGCGACGTCGCCCGGCGTCCACTCCACGCCGTCCGTGGAGGAGATGTAAATGCGCAGGACCGCCCCAAAGAGGGCGCTGTCTACGCCGTGAGGGCCGATGTAGCGCGAGAGGAGCTGCAGTTGTGGGGGAGATGAGTCGGGGTAGGTCGGGGGGAGGGTGACGAGGAGGTGGAGGGGGACGTCGGGGTAGGGCTCGGGGAGTCTTTGGAGAGGGAAGAGCAGTTGGGAGAAGGTGTTCCGAGGTGATTGTGAGACGGAAGGGGAAGAAGATGGTTCAGCCCAGACGCGAGTGCCCGGCATCACAACCGGGAGGAAGCACGCACGTCGTCTGCACATCTATCCGCAGCTTCTCCCCCGGTGTCCAGCGCGGCCTTTCCTTCTCTTCCAGCGCAGAAGCAGCCCCTTTCCTATCCAGCGCATCTCCGTCAAGCGATGACGGCGCCGAGTGAGACGGGTAAAACAGCCCGATGGTGCCCTCCCCATAAATCGCTTCGAGCGCCTCGAGCTCCATCGCGACCGCATCGAACTCGTTGACCGTCAAGCTTTGGAGAAGCTCAGCGAGCCCGTCTTCGTCCGCAGAAGACATGGCGCGAGGTCTGAGGCTGGGACGAGGTGGAATAGCTGAAAGGAAGACGGAGCTGGGAGAAAATCAAGGAGGAAGCACGCGCCTGGCTCGCCCGTTCGGCACGGCCCGTCTTCGCTCCATCATGATCGATCGCTCTTTGCTCTCTCGATGCGTCGCGAGCTGCTGACCCTTCGCAACGCCGCAAAGGCAGCTTCTGAAACCCTTCGGATAGTTTCGACCCCTGATCCCATCGTCGACCGGGGATCTCGCTTCATGGGCCATGCTTGTCGACTGACCCGCCCTGATGATGTTCGTCTGTCGCCCACTGCGCTCAACTTCTCGTATCTTCTCACATCATTTCGCTCTGGGTTCAGGCAAGTGCAGCACTTGCACAGTTGCTGAACGACCGAGTAATACACAATGTGTCGCATACCCAGATGAATGCTTACTGCAGCCGTGTTCCCAGAAAATCGCCAAAGCGTCGCATCCGCTCATACTTGCATGGCGATGTCACGACGACGAAGGGAAGCTGCAGCAAGGCAAGCAAAGACCTTTAGCGCCCTTGCCTATCACCGTGAAACCTATCTGACGCAGACTAGGCAAGGACGACTGCGGTGAGGCCGCGGCGGGTGGGCAGCTCGCGCACCTCTTGGAGAGTTCTGGCATTGAAAGCAAGTCGACGCTCCATGTCTCTGGAAGATGAAGCTGATTTACTCTCACGTGTTTTTTCAGATGGGATAGTGGCGGTCACGCGCTGGGTAGCTCTACCGGCTCTACCGAGCTCACTTGGTCCTCATGCTGAATCAGAATGAGCAGTACGGCGGCGTCCCCATCGGCTCTGCTCGCTTCCGGCATATTACGTCCTGTGCGAAAGAGGCGCTCGAATTGGCAGGAATGCTTCCTCGAGGAGAAGAAAAGAAGGAGGGGGAGGCTGTAGTGAAGAGTCGGAAGCGAAGGAAGCGATAAATTCGGTCACTGCATCGCATGGGCGGAAGGTCGTGTGCAAAGAGTAGCCATTCTGAAGAGTCCATTATTTCGTACAAGAAGTATCCAAGCCCTATCGACAACTATGCCAGCTTCTCCTCGAGGACGTCGTCCGTTAAACCCTCCGCGCCGTCGCGCACCTCGATCACCTGCGAGGGAGTATAGCAGTGAGCGCGAGCGCCAAAGCAAGATGGTATAAAAGAACGCACTTTGCTGACATCCGCCTGGGGCCGGTAAAGTATGGTCAACAGGCTGATCAGCTGGACCTAGCGTCCACGTACCGTGTTCTGGAACAATGACAGCGCGCTGTCCGAGAAGGAGTCAGTGCACGGCCGCAGAGTCGAGTGGGGCAACAAGGAACGCGCTCACCTGGCATGCAGCGTCGACATCTCCGGCGAGGAGCTCGTCGGCATCCAGTTGATCAAGACGAGGGGGACGCTCTGCCTGCCGTCCTTGTGCTTGATCGGGTAGGACAGGACGACATAGCGAGGGGCGTTCTCAGGGAGCTCTGTGGGTGTTCGGTCAACTCTGCGCCGTTGAATACAGCGCAATGTGCGACAAGGCCCACCCTCAGCGAGCTCCTCGACCGAAACACCGTCATACAGCTCGTCCTCCTCGAGGATGAGCTGTGCGTCCAGTCGATTAGCGTGCGTGATGTGAATCATGGCCGGGAGATGGAAGTCAGCAGACCTTCTGCTTGTTGATCTGGGTGGAACCCCAGCTAAGCGTGTCGCAGAAGGGCAATTGAGAGCGCATGAAGAGGCGCACCTTGATGACGAGCGCCGCAATCCCATCCCACCGTTTGAAGCGGAACTGCTTCAGCGTGTCCTTGATCTCAACGGGAATGTCGATCTACAAGGGCACTTCGATGAGCATTTACTCGTTCTGAGAGTACACGATGATGGTGGCGAACAGTGGAAGTCATTGTCAGTTTGTGCGTTTGTGCGAGGGCGATAGCGAGCTCTTGAGCGGAGGGATCCAAGGGGCAGGCGCGCCAGCGACGCGTCTTGACCGCGCTCGTCATCCTCGCCTGAGCGCTGCGCTTCGTCCCCCCTGCCCTCGCCTCCGCCGACAAAATGTCCAACACTGTCTTCTCACTGTGGATCCTGAACAAAGCCGGTGGACTGATGTACAATCGCACTTTCTCCGGTCCGTTCATGCCCGTTCTTGCGAACCCTCCCGACGCTGATGTGGGGTCCTGCCTGCGTAGAGGGTCTCGCGCAGCTCACGTCCAACGAGCAGCTCGTCCTTGCCGGAACACTGCACGGCATCCACGCCATCACGGCGCGGATCAGCCCCGTCCCGCGCTCGTCCGGGCTCGAGGTCATCGAAGCCGAGAGCTTCAAGATGACTGTCTTCCTCACCGCGACCGGTCCGTCCCTCTCCCTGCGGCCCCCATCCTCGCATGCCTGACACGGCGGCACATCGGATCAGGCAATAAATTCGTCCTCATCACCACCCCCTCGCACCCCTCCGCCGAGCTCCTCCTCCAGCGCGCGTACGAGGCGTACGCGGACACCGTCATGAAGAACCCGTTCCACACGCCTGAGATGCCCATCCGCAGCGAAGGGTTCGACCTCCGCATCGCGCAGGTCATGCACCCCCCGAAGTGAGCGTCGCGCGCTGGGTGGTTCCCGTAATGTCCAGGCGGCGGAAGAGGCCCGAGCGCGACGCGGCGGGATCGCGAAGCGAGCAGGGCCAGCGCTCCCGCGGCTCTGTGGGCGTGGGTGATGCCTGGTTACATAGCGGTGTAGGTGGAGCTTGTGTCGTGGGCTATGGGTTGGACGGGCATGGACAGGCGGGTTGGAGGGCATCTGGTCGACGCGCACACGACGTTGCACCCATCCCTTCAGCGGGGTGCGTTTGGACGTCCTCTGCGCCCGCATTGCATCACTTTGCTTGACTTTAGCGGGGAATTTGCTGGCGAGGAGTACACTTAGGTACCGGTCTGGCGTGAGGAAAGAACGGGAGATGTGCGCGTGCCTTCCTCAATACTGCCCGTAGCCAAGTACTACTTCCGCTCTCCGACCACGGCATGTAAATGAGCATCATGTTCGCATGCATGTTATAATAGCCTTGAGCTTGATGAGACTCTGAGCGTTTGCAGACCTTACAGGCAGGCGTCATTGCGGTTGCCTCGCTATGTGAAGATTCAGATGTTTAATGTCATTCAATTCAGGTCGATGCGATGCGTGAACACAACAGGGGAAATGGAAGGGAAAGAGAGATGCCACGGAAGTAAGGACCAGAGGAAAGGAAAGAGGGGGCAAGTCAAATCGCGTTCGATCGGTAGAGGTACGAGTCAACGCCGACGAAGCTCTCCTTGATGCTCCTGGCCGAGGTAAAGCGGTAATACAACGAGATAGCGCCGGCCTTGTCGTTCGTGCCGCTCGCGCGGGCGCCGCCAAACGGCTGCTGCCCCACGACGGCGCCGGTGCACTTGTCGTTGATGTAGAAGTTGCCGGCGGCGTTGCGGAGGAGGGCCTGCGCGCGGACGACGGCATGGCGGTCGTTGGCGAAGATAGAGCCGGTCAGCGCGTACGCAGTCGTCGAGTCGATCAGCTGCGCGATCGCCTCGAACTCGGCGTCGGGGTAGACGTAGACAGTCAGGACCGGCCCGAATATCTCTTCCACCATCGTCACCGTCTTGGGGTTCGTCGTAAGGATCACGGTGGGCTGCACGAAGTAACCCTTGGAGTCGTCGGCTGTGGGCGGGCCGGAACAACGAGCTCAGGTCCTATGTTCCGATTGCGAAAGCGGAAGACTAGGAAGGGACCTACCAGTGCCACCAACAATGATCTTGTCACCAGCCGCCTTCGCCTTCTCGATGTAGCCAGTGATTTTGTCGAACGCGGGCTTGCCGCTGTGAGAATGAATAGCGTCGTCAGCGCTGCTGCACGAACCCAATATTTCAGAAACCTCGATCGCAACGCACATGACGGGGCCCATGAAGTGGTTCCACTCGGTGACGGGCCCGACCGTGATCTTGCCGACCTGCTCGACGAGCTCCTTCTCGAAGCCGTTCTTCCAGAGCGACTCGGGCACGTAGAGACGAGAGAGTGCAGAGCACTTCTGGCCTGGGGGTGCAAGGGAAAATCAGCCATGAACGTTCATAACAGAGAAAAGAGCAGCAATGCGCGCGCACCTTGGTACTCGAATGCGGCGCGGATGGACTGGTGGACGGTGGAGGAAATGGGCGCAGAGCTGTGGACGAGGTGGAAGTTCTTGCCGCCTGAGAATGCAGTCGTGTTAGTCAAGCCGATAAGAAGTGAGTTACAGGGGATCCACGCACCAGTCTCGCCAACAATGCGCGGGTACCCACGGTACTTGTCGAGGTTGCCGGCGATGTCCTTCCAGAGCTGCTTGAACACGTGGGTTGAGCCGGTGAAGTGCAGGGACGCAAAGTCCTTGTGCGCGATCGCCTGGCCGACGACCTCGGCGGGCGGGCCGGGGACGAACTGGATGACGCCCGCGGGGAGGCCGGCCTCCTCGAGGATCTGGAAGACGACGTAGTTCGAGAGTATTGCCATCGGCGACGGCTTCCACACGACCGTGTTGCCGACCAGCGCCGGTGCAGCGGGCAGGTTGCCGCCGATCGCCGTGAAGTTGAAGGGCGAGACGGCGAGGACGAAGCCCTCCAGCGGACGGTACTCGGTGCGGCTGGGTTGGATATTCAGTTGAGCTCTGGCTGAGGCATGACGACAGAGCGGTAACACTCACTTCCACACGCCAGGGGCATTCTTAGGGGGCTGAATGGAGTACAGCTCCTCGACGTACTTGACGCCGAAGCGCAGGAAGTCCGCAAGCTGGAGGAAAGTTCGGAGGGTTTGATGAGCATCAGGTGAGACTTGAATATTGGACGAAATGCGCACCTCGGCCGCTGCATCAATCTCCGCCTGCCACGCGTTCTTGCCCTGGCCGAGCATCGTGGCGGCCATCAGCTTGAAGCGGTACTTGGTAGAAACGAGGTCCGCCGCCTGTTCACCCATCCGCTCGATCAGTATCATCACCGAGCCGTCGCCACCCCGCTACCAGCAACCGTTCCGCCAACGCACCTTGAGGAAGATCGCCGCCTTGTCGACCCAGGGCAGGGACTCCCACGCGTCCTTCGCGGCGAGCGCGCCCACGATGGCGCGCTCAACCTCCGCGGGGCCGGCCTCGTGGTAGGAGGCGACGACCTGCTTGTGGTCGGAGGGGTTGAGCTGGGTGGCGGTCTTGCCGGTCTTGATGCGCTCGCCGTTGATCACGACGGGGACCTCGACGGGGAACGTCTCGGAGAGCTCCTTGAGCGCAGCTTGGAGGGCTTGGCGGTCGGAGGAGCCGGGAGGGTAGTGCCTCATGGGCTCATTCTGTGACAAGAAGGTCAAACGCAAGTGTTAGTCAGGCTGTGGCTCGTACAGGGTGAGAGGCAGAACGGTTGCTTACGTCGATCGCAGGGATCTTGGGGATCGCGAGCTGAGCAACGGACATTGTAGAAAGACGGCGATGGGGCAGGGGAAGAAGGAGGGGAAGTGAGGGACGTGGCAAGGATGCAGGGGATGGTCGTGGTCAGAGGGTAAGAGAGCTGCAGAGCGTCGTGCGGGTTAAGAGGGAAGAAGAGACTTTCATCAGGGGCGGTTGGGGGCTGGCCCGGCTGGGACTGGTTCTCACAGGCTGAGGCTCAAGGCTAACGTCGGCAACGAGTGGGCGGTGCGGGACGACGAGCACGAAGCAGCAGCCGAACCGATACGAGGCGAGCTCGGCGCGGTTACCGCAAGTTACCGCACACGATAAGCGAGGATTCCCACGACCTTTGCCGCTGTCCCCTCCCTTCTCCTTCGACCCTCATCACCTCCACATTCAAAATTCAAATATCCACCCGGCTTGCATGCAACGACAATGACCGAGCATCCATCGCTGTCGTCGTTGCAGCTATTTGCTTTCATCGTATTCCTCGTCATGTCCGTGCTCACCATCCCTCAACTCGCTGTCAACCGCTCTGACCATCTCCCCTTCTTTTCTTCGATCGATCGTGGCTCGCTCAACCCCATCAGCCTCGCTTTTCTCGCATTCCTCTTCCTCTCCTCGTGTCTCGGCGTATCAATTCGAGAGATGTTGACCACGCCGAGTCAGCCCGGTCGAGGCGCCTACGCGACGCGAAGAGGCGTCGGCGGACGATACGACTTGGTGGAGGAGCTCGAGATGGAGAGGTGGGGGCGGTGATGCGAGCGGGGAGGAGGACGCCGCATGGAGTTAATTGCTGGTGATTATACCATCTCTCGGACCTTGAAATGGCTCTGGTGATCGTACGAAGGAGGTCGCAACGGATGAGGTGCCATGGTGACCCTGGAGACGGCACAAGACGTAAAGAGGGCAGCTGCTAGGGTGTGTGTGGGTGTGGAGGGGGTGGAGGGGGCGCTGTGAGGTAGAATG
>JTLS01000597.1:0-16244 GCA_000826855.1 Basidioascus undulatus
GTTCGGGTTCCGACGATTGCGCGGGGGGAGGTGCGGTTGAGGAGGTTGCGAGTGGGGGTTGAGACGCAAGCTCGGAGGCAGGGGCGGGCGAGGGCGAGACGGTCACGGGCAGCTCTGGTGCAAAGGGCGCGGGGTCGTCGGTTTGGGAGACTACGTTGGAGGCGGGATCTGCACGGCGAACATTAGGCGCAAATGCCGAGAGGGAGGGGCGGGGGTAGAGGGGGTGAATAGAAAGAGGAACGTACGTTCAGCCTCAAGCTGCGGGTCGATCACGCGCTCGCCGAGCTCTTCGGACGGCTCTGTTCCCCGCAGAAATGAGTGAGGATGACTTCTTATCGGCAACGCAGGAGAAGGTGGAGCAGCGTACCTTGCACCTGCGGCTGCACAGGGAAGCCAAAGATGTCGAACGACTGGGCCGGGGCAGCGGCGGGCGAAGCCTGGGGCTGAGGGAAGGCATCGAGGGGGAATGCGAAGTTGTGTGTGCCATCGAAGACTGCTCGAGGCCGGCTCCCACATCAACCCCAATTCCTCCGCAAGGAGAGGGAGGATCAGGGAAGAGGAAAGGGACGCACCAGCCGGCGAAGACGATTCGAGCTCGTCCTCCTCCTCAGCGGCAGCCGCCCACGGAAGCGCCCGCTCCTCAACGCCCTCCATAGCACTCACTCCCCCCTGGGCGTCCGCCTCCCCGTCGTCGGACGGCTCAGGCAAGTCGCGCAGCGGATGCGGGTGCGGCGACGAAGGTTCCAACTCGTCGCCCTCCACTTCCTCCTCCGCCTCCTCCTCGTCCGAGTGCGGCGGGTGCACGCGCTCCTCCGCGTCCCACACCGCGCGCGTATCGTCGTCCACGGGCTCCTTCTCCTCATCCTCTTCTTCCTCTTCGTCATCCCCTTCCTCGGAGCGCTCGGAGCCCGAGAAGAGCTCATCCGACCCGGACTCGATGGACTCGATCTCGCCCATGACCTCCGCGACGGCCGTGTCCTCTTCCTCTTCTTCCTCTTCTTCCTCTTCTTCGTCTTCTTCGTCTTCTTCGGAGGAGGTGTCGCCGAGGCTGACGACGTCGTAGGTGCGTTTCACTGGTTGGGGAGACGGAGCGCGAACGGGCGAGGAAGACGGCTGGACGGCTCTCTCGTCTAGCTCGTCCTCGTCCTCGTCCTCCTCTTCCACTGTTCCCGCGTGCACTTCCACAACGTCAGCATAACCCACCGTGACTTCCAGAAATACTGAACCCACCTCCATCTTGCCTCTCAATCCGCTCCCCCTTCTGCTCCTCCCTCGGATCCCACTCTCCCTCCCAGCCATCCTCAAACTCCTCCTCCGCGAGCCCCTCGCTCTCTTGCTCCTCCTCCAGATCCCCATCCTCCCTACTCTCATCAAACGCCTCCCTCTCCTGTGCGCGCTCCTCAGCGGGGAAGACGAGCTCGTCCTCCTCCTCCTCGGGGGGCGGGACGAGCTCCTCGCCGAGCCTGGCCGCGTCGGCGTCCGCGTCCTGCCGCACCTGAGGTGTGGGCGAGCCGGGCGTGTATATGGGAATCGGCGGCTTCGCGTGGTGGATCTTGTGCGTTTGTTGGTGCGAGGGGGAAGGGGCGGCCGCAGCGGAGGAAGGGTCGAGCGCCGAACGGATGCGGGACGTGAGCGACGAGGTCCACGCGTCCAGCTCGTCCTCGGGCAACGCGTCGTACGGCGAAATCAGCGGCGGGCGCAGGTGCCGTGGTATGCGCGGCGCAGAAGATTTTGGGGTCGCCATGGCCAATGGCGAGCACGAGCAAGGGAACGGCGTGGAAGGGGAGGGAGATGGCGGTGGGACGCGACTGCCAAGTTGCGCCTGGAAAGTGACGACACGCTAGGAGGCTCGCCGCAGCGGCTGGGGACTGGCGGTCGCTTTCAATGTCGAACTGCCTTCATTTAAAAGCATAAAACAAGTCAATAATACGCCTGAATGTCTCTTTCTATACCGTTGTCGACAAAGGGCGAAAGAACGAGGGGAGTAAACAGTCACCGGTTGTTTGGCAACTGCCTACTCGCTTTCATCGACTGCATAAAACGCTCTCTCGCCCAGCAATCTCCAGATTAGGCTCATTCATACGCTATTTTACTTTGATATACCCTGATTAGGCTGTCCCGTTTTGAAGCATCCAAGCCAAAATTGCTCAGTTGGCGTGCGAAGTCCGGTCTGCCGCACATTGAGCCCGTGCTGATGCCCCGACGTGGTCGCCTCAGCTGGTGCAATGGACCACTCATAAAAGCAACACAAGTAAAAGTAACCCCACCAAAGCGAAGGGGCAAAACAATGGATGAGCAGTTCCATTTCCAGCCGTCCTGCAAACGACGCGCTTTCAGCCTCGACGCTCACCCCCGCCCAGGTCTCCACCATCCCAATGCCGACCCATAGCAAGGTCAATAATCCTCCTCCTCTCATCCAGCCACAGTCAAAGCTGAGTGCACTCACAGGTCACCTCCCTCGCCTCCTTCCCCGGCTGGGGCGGCGAGAAGCACGTCGCGTTTGTGTCCGAAACGGCCTCCGAATATTTCACGATGGGGAAGGGCTTTACCGAGGTATGTTCTCTTTCCCCTCTCCCCACTTCTGCCCAGGGCGAGAACAGAGACTTAAGTACTTCTGAAGGTAATCACCCCCGACGTCGCGGCGCGCACGGCGGAGAAGCGGGCGATGCACGGCCTCGTCTCGGGGCTACAGGAGAACGAGGGGATCGTCCAGCTCCGGCTGAACTTTACGAGCGGGCAGGGGCACGTGCTGTGCAATGCGACAGGGGAGAAGGTGGAGCTGCAGAGGTGAGCAGCGGGGGAGGGGACGTGAAGGTCGAGGGCTACGGTTGATTTGAGGTCCGGTAATGGGAGGATGGAGAGTGCGATGTGGGTTTTGACTGAACGCGCTAGGTTCTTGAGGATCCAACATCCTGGTGAGGGAACACGTACTGTACTCTGCTGAAGGCACGCTCAGCGAAGAAGCGATCCCACGCCTGGACCTTGATCATCAACTGGCGGCCGCGACGGGACTGCAGTCATGGGCTTCTGCTTCATGTTTAGACAGCACCTCCCTCTGATCCCTTTTTTTTACGTCAGTAGTTACCTGACTTGGGGGGCCGCTCGTCAGGCGCTCCTGCATCTTTTTCGACTACTCCCAGTGCCGTCGGTGCGGAAGACACTCGTAAAACTGCAGCTGGCGGACGGCTTGGGAGTTACTAGTACTGAATGGTGAATGCGTATCCTGCTATCTGATGGAAATAACTCGAATTTGTACC
Organism: Basidioascus undulatus; assembly: GCA_000826855.1. Classification (NCBI taxonomy): domain Eukaryota; kingdom Fungi; phylum Basidiomycota; class Geminibasidiomycetes; order Geminibasidiales; family Geminibasidiaceae; genus Basidioascus; species Basidioascus undulatus. Next base: position 3,258 of record JTLS01000597.1, read on the forward strand.
CAGGAACATGCACGTCGCGGATGCTACCTAAGACTGAGGGGAGCTCAAGCAACCAGCGGCCTCGCTCTCTGCGCGGGCGTCGGCGTCTGTTTCAACTCTTGTTTGAGACACCTCAGACAGGTTTTTAGGCCTTAGGAAAGATAATGTTATTTGTGAAAGGTGCCCGTGAACTACCAGGCTCACCGACTGCAAGATGTACGCGCGCGCAAGCGCACTGACTGACACACAGCAGTGCAATGTAAGTTGCGGCGCATGCCCTGAGCCCCGCCATTGTGACGGGGAAACTTTGGGGTATACCCACCTACCGTATAGCACATGGACTCTTATGAACAGACACAATTTGAACCGGCGTGCTCAAAGCGACGCATCGTATACCGCACAGGTTCGGACGCGGGTACATATCGTCAGGAGCAGAAAGATACACAACAGCTCTTCGAAGACGTCATGTGAATAAATAATGTACGTGCGGTCCGTCGAGCGCCGGCGCCGATCCTCAAAGTGCTTACAGTCGAGTGCTCCTACCGCCCGAGCTCTATACGTGTTCCTCTTCCCACCCCGCATCCGCTCGCCCCCGCTCCTCCTCCCTTGCCCGCCCCGCCCTCCTCGGCAAGTTTTCATACCTCGGGGGCAGCTCGACCCTCCCCCCCTCCTGCGCCTCCTCCTCCTCGTCCAGCCCGAGTACCTCCCCCGCATCATTATGCACCACAAGCTGCGTCGGCATGCTGCCCGCACTCGCAAGCCTGCGGTGCCCCGCACCGGCATACGCCTCGAGCGCCTTGCTGTTCGGGCACGCCGCCGCGCCTGACTCGCTGGGGGTAGGGCGCAAGAAGTACGGGTCGACCTGCGACGCCTCGGGCGGGGGCGGCACGCCGTCGTCGATCGAGGAGTCGTCGTCTACGAGGGAGATCGCCGGGCGCGCGGACGCCATGGTCGAGGGCGAGTGCAGGTGGTGCACGTTGGCAGCGGCGCGCACGCGACGGCGCCGGCGCAGGAGGAAGAAAAGGAGCGCGAGGATAAGGAGCAGCCCGAGGACGCCCCCCACTACACCGCCGATGATCGCGCCTTCATGGTCGCCGCTGAGTTGAAGCTGTTTCAGCGTTTCAAGATGTTTGAGTGGAGTAGGAAAAACTCGGAACGCACGAGCCGGAGGACGACGGCTTGTCAGCGTCCCGCAAGGGGTTCGAGATGCACTCTGCGCCGGCGTCGGACGACCCGACTGTGAGGAGGTCGGATGTCCATCCGAGCTTTGGGTCTGAGGAGGTGGACGATTCGGACGAGGTAAGGATGAGGAGGAACTCGGTGTTAACGGGCAGGGCGACTGTAAGCAAAGTAAGAGTGAGCGTGAAGTAGAGTGTGAGCGGTAATAGAGTTTGGCGGCCATACCTGGCCAGTCTGAGGTTGGGACGACGGAGGTCAGGGGTTATTGGAGACGGTGGGATTGAAGAAGAGACTGCGCGGGCGCACTGAAGGTGCGCTCGTCGGAGAGCGACGGGACGTGAACCGAGTACGACACGCCAAAGACGGGAAGTACAACCATGTTCCACGATCCAATGCCAGACTGCAAAGCGCACGCTCTGGAATTTAGCCCCGTCCTCATCATCCCACCTGCGAGATGTGAACTCACGTTTTCCGGAAGCTGTACAGTGAGCGGGACGCATTGCCTGGGCGTTTCGTCCAGCGAGAACCGCAAGGGCCCAACAGCCTGCTCGACCGAGTCGTTCCGAATGCAGTCCAACCCCTCCTCTCCTTCCGGCTCCACAGTCAACACCTCCGATGCACCGCCTGAGCCGATGCCCAGCCTTCCTCACAGCATCCCGATACCCAGCGCATCAGCCTTCACTGCCCCATCAACTCCTCTCAGGCGGAACGATGTTGACTCACGCGTCCCCCATGGCCGCGACGAACCGCGTGCCCTCCCCACCGACATCGACCATGTACGGGTACTCCCATCGGAAGGTAGACTCGTTGAAGGACGAGGGCGGGATGGTGTACCGCGTCGCTGCAGCCGAGAGGCGGGCGACCCAGAGCTGGAACGGGGCGGAGCCGCCCGTCCAGGTCACGGAGACGGTTTGGCAAGGACCTGACGGAGGGGGGGTCAGTTGTGGGATGGGAGGGGAGGAGCTCGAGTGGGTGTTCCGGATGCGGACGGGGTTCGAGGGGGTCGAATATAAAGTCGAATGCGCTGACGAGCGGGAGAGCGAGGGCGAACGACCAGAGCATGGCCAGGGAGAGCGATCGATGATTGCCCATGGCCGCATCAGACGACGACGAGGACACAAAGGGAGATGGTGGTCAGCGGTCAAGCAGCGGCGACGCATGAGGACGCAACGCAAGATTTGTTGAGAGAAATTCAAGCACAGCTTGTGTTAGTATCTAACGGTGGACGGAGGCGCCCGCCCTGCATGCAGCCTGGCAGGCGAAATGAAGCCAAGCAAGCCATCTCAGAAGCTCGGCGGCGATGACGGTGGTCCCGTGAAGGGCGAGCTAACGCGTTTGCGACAAGCGGCACATTACGTGCGAAAGCCAGGAAGGTTTTGCTGCAGGATTATGGGACGATTTTGACTTAAATCAAATCATGTACATTGTGCGAAAGCTGCAGCAACACACCAGGCAGTGTTGTGGGAAGCCTGCTGTCAATTGCTCGCTAAGCTGCAATAGACTCACGACTGGAGCGCCTTGATGCCCACCTAGTACGGTAGAGCCAAATATAAATGACTGTGGGATGGTAAAGCAATTATGATAACTTCATTTGATTGAGCTGTTGCAGCCTTACTGACTTGCGGACAGGTGCAGAGGGCTTGCAAGGCCAGGTATGGAGCGCTCGGAGGTGCCGTTCCCGCAGACGTGCAGTTCCCGGCTGTATCTTCATTTCTTTCAAGAATTTCAGTTTAAATCAAGCATTTCATTGTTCTATACCTTAAGTGTAGAGCAGGCCATGAGCCCTGGAGCCCCACATAGCGTCCTTTGACGCAGGTGGTAGCGCTCAGAAAGCCCACTCCCAGTCGATGCCTCCGAGAAGATCTCGGAAATTAAATATCGCTTCAAATGACGTAAGTACAGTAAGACAAGGCCATTGGGTTCGTCGTGAACCGCGCGGCTATGGTCAGTCTCCACAAGTTGCGGGTCGCAACAAAGCAGACCGTCCGTCTTGCCCATGCCTCAAGACCCATACGAAAGCTCGCAATTTTGTTAGAATGTATAGTTGATATCTGACTCCCAATGAGCATTTTTATCGCAAATGCGCTCCCCCACCTTCCGCCTCACTGGCAACGTTGTTCGTGACTGAAGAATCGTGTCCTGAAAACCTCTTCAGGATCTCGAGCACACACACCAAGCCAAGGCTTTTAACAGAGAACACATGATCCCCCCCGCAAGTGGTGAACCAGCCGAGCTATGTCTAAGGAATTTCTGGGCCACTGCATACCCGAGAATGATGTGTGCAAAGTCTCGAGGACATGCACAGAAAGCCCTTGTGTGCAAATGGCGCTCCAGAGAGAGTTGAAAGCTGTTGCCTCCTGATTTGTATTTTTTGGAACATGTGGGGAGAGTTCAGCTCTTGAGCAATCATTTGGCAGTCCATGCTGGCAATCCACAGGGTTGCTATACAAGCTAGTCATCACGGCATGTATTGTCATGAACGGGCACCAAGGGCATAATCCCACCTTCAGAGTCCCCCAGTTCCCATAACCTCTCTTTAACCTCCCCCCCCCTCCCAGATTCTTTATCACAGATAGTCAAGCATGGGGGTGGTGTCGAGAACCTCCCGCGCATCCCTAAGAGACAGCTCCCACCACACACCCTCCCTGGCCCAGTCGCACACCTGCTCTACCACAAAGTCGGTTACGAGAAGGTCTTCATGACTCGTGATCTCGGCTGGAAGGCCATCGAAAGGCTTGCGAATCTCGTGCGCTTGAAATTGTAAGCCTCGAAGTGGCAAGACAATGACGAATCGCTGGAGCCGGCTCAAGGAGCGAACAACATCGGCGAGAGCAGCAAGGTTTGCGGACGTAGGGTAGTGCATCCCGGCGAAGAAGATATGGGTTAAAGAGGTGCAGGAGCGCAAAGCGTTACAGAAGGCGCTGTCGATCTGCGGACATGCAAGGCAAAGGCGGCGAAACGAGCTGGGGAACACGCGACTGAGGTCTTCCGCTTCGGTTGGGATACGTAGTGGAAGCAGGGACCCCCCATCGTCTATGGGGGGTGTCGAAACCACGAGCTCCTCCAGGTGAATGAGCATGATGTCTAGACGGCCCACGGTGCGCCAGAAGAGGACCTCGATGACCAGACGGCGAAGAGTAAGTCTGACAGAGGCTAGGACTAGATTGAGATTCTGTGATTCAACTGGCGTTGGTCCCCTGAAGGTGTCAATGCAGGGGACCACGAGAGACTCGAATTGTGGGAAGACGGGCCCTTTAGCGAGCTCCCTAAACTGGGATTCACTGTGAACGGTGTGCGTTCGGTGCAGGTGAGGGAGGGTGATTTCGCGAACCGAGCGAGATACGAGCGTGAGTGCAAGAAGGGCCTCGCGAACGTCCGAAGCGCGGCCATTCTGCAGTGGGTGGGCTGGCGCTGCGAGCTGTGCAATGACCAAGGCGAGAACGTCGAGCGAATCGCGACCGACATTATGATTTCAAGGTCTTTTTGAAGGTTTAGGGAGGGTTATGAGCTGTGGAGAGGAAAGGCAAGCTGAAATGCCGAACGAACTTGAACTGTACTCGCAGTTTGGAGCGGGGCGGGAGGTTGCTCGCATTCTGTGAAACCTGTGGAGCAAGTACAGCGGCGGCACGCGGTAACGAACGTCCGGAGCCAACGTCTGGTTCCAGACACTGCCCAAGATCCAGGAGATACCGCGTGGACACATGGAGGCGGGAGGGAGGACGTAGGTGGAACGTTGCCGTTGGCGATTGACTGGCCGCCCGATCCCCTGGATCCTGAGTCGTGAACGGACATCCTCACAGCCTTCAACAGGCGGCGTTTGAACAGACTGATAAGATGAAATGATTGGATTCCGGTTTAGGGAGGCCCTAACAGTCGAGCTCGGTTAGGAGGCTTCTGTGCTCGCCCTTCCGATTGTTGTTGCCGTCCGTTGCAGCCATGCGCTCAAATTGCACCATGCACCATAAACAATCCTTTCATATTGCTTATATTTAATGTATAGCCGCATTGTGCACAGCCAATAAAGGAGCAGGGGAAAGAATTTGGGAAGATTTGACGATCTCTGACAGCGCGACAGCCGGAGTGTGGCACCTTCCGGAGGCGGATAGCCAAGAAGGGCAACGACGAAGACTGGGTATATTTTGCGCGCAGATGTATTTTGACTGCAGATCGCGCAAGCACACTCCATCGCGGGACAATAAAACCGCACTGGCCTCCACTGCGAGGAGTCCTGAGTAGTTCCGGGGGAAGGACGCCGGAAGGACGCCGGAAGGAGGGGAAAAAGCGCGGTGACTTCCAAGTCGCTTCCAGCCCGGAAGTACGAGAATAACTGCCACACTTATCCAAGTCCTTCCCACATACTTCCTGGTGGAAAGACCACAAATGTCTAGAGGAGGCAGCGACAGCACACGGGGCAGACTGAGGTCTGACAGCTGGCAATTCCGCCACACCATTGCAATCACAGGCTCCTTACGCCGTTCTTCCGCTATTTGAGGCTGCTTCCTGCTGATTCTTTCCGATTCTTCTCGTTTCTGAGTAGGAGCGCCGCAGCACGCGGCTCCCGGGCATGTGTGTGTGCATGGGGAATCGCATCCACGGCACTCAGGCAACAACACATGTATAACGCTGACATCCCACTCATCTCAGATTCACTCCATACCTTACAATATGTATCTGGATCTCCCGCCTGTATAGAGGGGGAACAATGGGTATGAGTGGAAGCATACAAGTGTGAGGAAAGTGGACTGGACGCACGAAATCAACCGTCAGCATGCCATAATTCCCGTCTCAGTCACCCTGTGTGCATCGCCATAAACCTCCTGCACCACCATTCAAGGGTAATAAGAGAGGCAAAACTCACTGTGGGCAGTAGTGGTTGAGCAGAGGCTGGTGTGGATGTTGGGAGAAACGAGTGAAGAGCGATGGGCCCGGCGGGGATGGTGAAGTACGCTAGCTTGATACTGTACACAAGAGGAATATCGCAATCTGTCATGTAAAAGTACCTGGAAGGCAACAATCTTGACATGGAAGGACACCAAGAACTTCAAATGTAATTCTTCTTAGGAGTACGTGAGGCAAGTTCATCGAGTCTTTTATGTATTTCGCATGCCTTCCGCCGCGCGGAAGTATCCGAGATACTTCCGTAAATCTTACCCAAGTACTTCCGGGAAGTATTTGGCGCTCTTCGCAGTGCTCGCTGGACTCGTGTTGCCCTTTCACACCGCCACTCGCCTCCCACACGACGTCCCGGCCCTCACCACCGCTCCATCTCCCCTAGCCTGACAACTATCTCTTGCTCTATTCACCCAACACGCCTACTTCCCCCACCCGCCTCTCTTCCCGACACTCAGCGACGATTGCGATTACCCAAAGTTGAGTGCGTGCTCCGGCATTCGTTCTTTTTCAACTCTCTAGGAGCCGGGCGACCGTTGCTTGCATACCACTACGGCAGAGCCCCCTTATAGGCTCTCGCTTCCGGGGGGCTTCATGTTTTCCCTCACGGGAGCGGGGGACCGGCGGGATCAGGCCTAGAGCCCGTTGTATGCGATGCGAGCCTTGACGACATGCATCGTCAATGTGATGGTCCGGCCGTCCTAAGACCTCCAGCTGACATTGTACACTCTTTAGGGGCGGGGGAACATGTTGCGTATCAACACTCAAGGCAACCGATCGCGTCGGGATCAAGAGCGGTACGCTCAGCTCTCATGACGGGCATGTTGGACCACAAAAAATTGCAAAATAAAAGAGATGCTTGACCCGTGAATCGAACACGGGGCGGGTCGAATTCGAATGGCAACGACCCAGGTTACCACTACCCCAGCCAAGCCATGCATTAATTTAATGTAATTTATTTATATGATCATTTGGCTGACACCAAGTCCTTATTCAAGGACTGGGCACGTCCAGGACCAGCAGATCAATGCCGAGAGAACTCGCTTTCGGAAAGCCTTTCCTCAATCAGCTGTCCTACCACTGGTTCAAGAAGCCGGCAGGATACCTGTGGAGACATTTATGACATGCATCATCTTGATTTTAGAAGCACAGGCTGTCAGAATGTGCGATGTCTGTAGTCAATGCAAAGAACATTGCCGTGTCCAGCATCAAAATAATGGTTCATCATGCAGTAGTCAAGTCTTTAACCGTACACGCTGGGAATCTGGAACGAATCAGGCTCTCAATTATTGTGGTGTCTATAGACAACCTGTGATCGGCGCTTCAGACCGCCTGAGTGCAGTGTCATCCAGCAGGGTAATGCTGTCACTGTTCTTATGAGTCGAACAAATGGAAGAGTGTTTCTAAAATACAATGGAGCTAAGTATCCCCGTAGTTCAAGCTGAAGGGGATCGTCGTCCTGTTGCGCAGAGCGCAGCGGTCCGTTATGCCGCTGGGTCCGACTCCGTGGTGCGTCCCCACCCTTTGGTCCCTCGCCATCACTTCTCCAACACAAGGGACTATATTCTCTTATTATCGAGAACTAAGCGATGTCACCTACCTGGCGCTGAACCGGTCATGCTTAAGCACGTCTTCGTGCCTGCCACAACTGCGCAACCCCAGCGCGGCCGGAGGGCCCCAAGCTTCGGGTGTGCTCGCTGCAAGAAAGGTGGGTCTGATCATCGTTGTCCTTCATAGACACGAAAAGTCCTCATTTCATCCCCGTGCAGTGCACTACTGCTCCAAAGACTGCCAGCGCCAGCACTGGCTGAGCCACAAGGCGTCCGGCTCGCGCGGCCCCGTCTCGCTCCCCATCCCCACTCCCCGCATCGGTCCAAGAGACCCTCCCGCCTCCGCTTGGAAGAACATTGAGCGTAGCCGTGGACCGCCCCATCCGGCAATGGCTCGGCCCGCACGTCGTCTACTTTGGCATGGCCGTCTCGCTCTCGCCGCACTGCCTATACCCCCCTGAGCAGGCTCTCCGCATCATGCTCGAGCCGCTCAGGACCGACCCGCCGAGATTCAAGCTTGATCGTTACGAGGTCACGTCTCGAGGGCAAGTCGAGGAGGCGCTCCGGGCACAGGGCGACGCGTGGGGACTGGAGAAACTGGGGATCGCTCATGGGTGGTGTGAGCGCTCGCGCCGATTCGGGATGGAATGAGGGGGGCGCATCGCTGACTGAGGGGAAATGGGTGGCGAAGGTCCCAAGAGGAGCACGGAGATCGTGCTCATCATACTTCCGGCCGGAAGTGTTACGGTCCCGGTACCCCTTCCGATGTCGAAGGCGTTTACGGAGGAGTTCCAGGCACCTTGCGACAATAGTGGGTCGTGGTGGGATGTGCTACAGATCTGGGTGAATAGGGGCGGGCTCAAGTAGCAACTATGAAAATTCACTCTGGCTCCCATTCTCCCCTTGTGCGCTGCTTGGCCCTCTATGCTTTCTGGTGCTGCAAAGCGCGTCTGTGGATCCTTCTGAGCTTACACATCGTTACTTGCGTAAGGACTATCAGAAAGTTATTGGCACTGTGACTTCGGAGAATACTGTTTCAGACCATCAGGGTTCTGCAATCACGCACTTGCGCTATGGACAGCGCTGCGGGAATGGGCCACTGTATTCGTAACACAACATGCTTCACCCTCGACAACAGTTCTGCGAGTGTAAACCCATATGCCTAGGGGGGTTCGGAATTTAGAATTGGATTTCCAAACTCATGAGTAGTGGTCCCAAAGAGCACTGATTGTAGAGATGAACAGTGCGTGAAGACAGCCCTTCTCTCCACAAACATTCCGCGTCATTGCAAGGCATGCCACCGCGGGTTTAACCTCATGAACTAACGAACATAAGCCTGGGAATTCTTAAATGGAGATTGCTGTAGGAATTGAGGATTGGGGGACGGCAAACTCAGGCGTCCGCTGACAGCGAGACAGGAGCGAATGTCCTAGTTGCGCACTTGCGTATCTTCCATCGTCTTGCTCTCCAGTCCCGTGTATCCCACAAACAGGCCCAAAATAACATTACAGCGGAAGCATTGTAAGTCGTAGTGTACAAGCGACATTTTACTGCTCCCTTGCATCTCTGGTGAACCCAACTGCGCAGCCCACAGCCTCTCACGACGCAGCGTTACGGACAGCGTGCTGGGACATGTCACAGAATTACACGCCACTAGCTGAATCCCAATCCCACGATGTGTGCTTTGGTGCTGCCACTCAGTGGTGCCGGATCAATACTGGGGTTGTCCTTGTTGCGCCCTCAAACGACGATCGGTAGTACGCTGCAAGCCATATCTGTGCATTCTCGAACAGTGCACATCAAAGAAGACGTTTCCATCGTCCAGCACACTAATATGTAACTCACTCCCTCTGCCTCAAGGACAGGAGCAAAAAGCTGTGACGAGAGTGGGATTCGAACCCACGCCCTTTCGGACCAGATCCTTAGTCTGGCGCCTTAGACCGCTCGGCCATCTCGCCTTGTCTCCTTCTTCCCAACGCAACCTCCCAGTCTACCCCTCCCACTCTCACTGCTTCCCCCCTCCCGGAAAACATTCAGAAGCGTTCATTCTATAGCGATCCCATTCCATCTAATCCCATCGAGCCAGTCTACATCTTCGCCTTCGAAACCAAAAACCCACCTTCGACAGGGATAGTCGCGCTGGCCCACCCCCGCCAGCCAGTTGCAATCAGCGTTTGCCCGTCGAAGAAGCATGGGAAACCATCGAGGGGAAAGGGAAAGGGGGAAAGGGGCAGGACGCACCCAGTGATCCACTCCCCGCCTTTCCCGCACAGCCACAGGCACGCCGCGACGATGTCGTGCGGCTGCCCGACGCGCCCGAGCGGCACGCCCGACTGGATGATCTCAAGGCTGTTTTGGAAGACGCCGGCGGTCACTGTGAGATCAAGCGGAGGCATGAGCGAACCATCCTTTTTGAGAAGGAATGCCTGCGCGAAAGTGAGGAGGGAAGACGGGCAGGGAGAGGGAAGGACGGGGGGACGAGGGAGAGACAGGGAGGGGGGCGGAAAGAGGAAAGGGGGGAAAGGGAAAGAGGAAGGGGAAAGAAGGAAAGAGGAAGGGGGAAAAGAGGGAAAGGAGGGAAGAAAGAAATGTCGGAAGGAAGGGGGAAAAAGCAAGGAGGAGGGAGAAAGGGGAAGAGCGACGGGAAGACGCACTCTTCGAAGGAAACGGCCCGCACGCGAGCGTGTTGGACGTGATCCCGCGCTCGGCCAAGTGGGATGCAAGAACGCGCGAGAGGTGGTGCAGCCCGGCCTTGCTAGCGGAGTAGGCGAAGGTGTCGAGCCGGGAGACGGACTCGCCGTTGATGGACCCAATCTGTGGGGCGGGGACGAGCTCGTGAGGACGGTGAGTTGAAGGAGAGGAGGGAGGAGGGAGGGGAGATGAGAGGAGGGAGGGGAGATGAGAAGAGGGAGGGAGAAGAGAGGAGGGAGGGAGAAGGGAGAAGAGGAGGAAAGGGGACCCACGTTGATTATACGCCCCGTGCCGGACTCTGCGCCCAAGGTAAGGAGCGGCAGGAGCTTCTGCGTGAGGGTGAACACGCGCTGGAGGTTGAGCGTGAGGAGCTTGGTCCATGCCGACTGGAATCTCCCCCTACACGTATCAGCTCCAACCCTTCATGAGAACCGCGTGGGAAGGAGGCTCACATCCGGGTATTCCTCCAGCGACTCGCCCCAGCTCGCCCCCGAGTTGTTCACGAGCACATGCAGCGCTGCTCTCCACCCATCCATCAGTCTCTCTCCCCCACATCTCCACCCAACCATCTACAGTGTGCGATGCACCTTTCTCCCGCTTCCCCAGCTCCCTCACCAGTTCTTCCGCCGCCTCAAGCTTCTGCAAATCCGCCACAAGCGCAATGCACGTCCCGGGGCCGATCGCGCTGAGCTCGTGCGCCGCGCGCTGGACGTCCTTCGCCGAGCGCGAGGCGATGTACACTTTCGCGCCATTGCGGATGAAACCCTCGGAGATCTGGGTAGCCGGGTGTTGGGGTGAGATGGTCGGGGAAGGGGAAAGGGAGGAAGACGCACCATCCGACCCACGCCGCGCCCGCCGCCCGTGACGAGGACGACTTTGTCGCGGACACTGAAGAGGTCGCTGATGGCGAGGGATTGGGCCATGGTTTGGTATAAAGAGGATGTGTGGGTATACAGGGAATGGAGAGCAGGATGAAGGGGCAGGGCAAGGGGGGAAGGGGTAAAGAGAAGTTCAGGCTGCAATCGCCCGGCCCGGCTGGGAAGTTGCCGGTTCGGCCCGCTGTCGGCAACGGAAGGCAAGGTGCGGGAAATCGTGAGTGAGCGGGGACGCAGGCAATTGAAACACTTGGCAAGTCGCACAGAAAAATCGACCAAGTAGGTCGGTAAGGAGAGGAAGAAACGTCGACAGTAGTAGGGTGAAAGCGCAGAGAAGAAGCATGTTGTGGTTGTGCCCCCTCCAGATCGACCAGGGTTTGCTGTCGCCGATACGGAATTCACGCTTCGGTGCCTATGGCGACCCCTCATGTCCTCGGTGCTGCTTCTTTTTGACGTCTTCAGCGACGTACGGTTTCTTGCATGTTTTGGTATTTGTTTGAACAAGGCAGAAAGGCAGAGTGTGCGAGTGGAGTGAGAGCGAAAGCTGGCTACAGCCCCCGAGCATTTGCCGGATCAAAGCCACAGGCCGAGGGAAGGGCGTACCGCAGCGCTGGAGCCGTTGTTCTTGCGTTGCGCTCTTGCCTTGACGCCCTTCGCTTGCCCTCTACCTACCATTTTACGCCGATCCCACCGCCGCGTCGCCCAGCGTCCGCCAAATACTGAGCAGGCGTGTGTCAGGCCTCACACACTCCCCGGCGGCGACCCGCCCTCGATCGCAGCGGCTCCCGCTCAACGCTCAGCTGGCACGCCTTCGCTTCGGACTGGCGAGCTCCGAGCGATCGACCGCACACTGTCGGGCTCGCGCCCTTTAAACTTAGCTACCACCTGCCTAGTGAGTATCCTGTGTGCATTGTGGGGTAGAGACGGTGTGGCGAGGGTTGGGAAGTTGGAAAGGAGCCAGGCGGGAAACGGCGGCAGGAGCAGGCAGGCCCACGCTGAACCCCTCGCTCGGTCTCGCCAGTTTCTCTTCCTCGGCGTCCTTCCCTCCCCGATTCTCCCTCCTCCGCCATGCCCCACCCGTTCTCACCCAATTCGACCCCCTCGGCGTCGGCGGCGGGCGAGACTCCCAGGGAGGGCGAGGACACGGCGGCGGCTGCCCCTGCCGCCGAAGTCGTGAAGGCAGCGTCTGCGATCCCGCCCTCGCAATCGCAGTCGCACTCGCGCAGGCATTCGCGCTCGGCCTCGCTCTCCCAGCAGAAGCAGCGCGAGCGCTCCGACTCGCGCTCGTCCGTCGTGCCGCTCTCCCCCGCCGTACGCACCGACACCGGCCCCCTCTCCCCCGGCATGGCCTCCTCCGCCTCGAGCCCGTCCTACGTCTACCCCGTCCGGAGCCTCCTCACCGGCCTGCGCGCGCCGCTGAGCCCGCCGATGCCCACGCCCGGCTGGGACCCGGCGCTCCTCAGCCTACGCAGCGAGGGCAGCAGCGGCTCGGAGGCGCGCCCGCGGATCGGGAGCGCAGACAGCGCGGCGAGCATGGCGAGCATGGGCAGTGTCACAAACGCCGCGATGAACGACGCAACACCCTCGAGGGAGGTCGTCTTCAACACCTCGCCATCCGCGCCCTTCTCCCTCCACCTCCTCCCCAATCTCGACCGCAAGGACTCGCCATCGCCGCCCGCCCCTGCCCCTGCTCCTGCCTCCCCTCCCCCCGCAGCCGACCCACAGGCGTCCGGGCCGTCGTCGAATGTCGGATCTAGCAAGTCCGGAAGTCGCGAGGGGAACGGCTCGAATGGGTCGTCGGGCCGAACCGCGGGCAACGGCTC
>JTLS01000598.1:0-16221 GCA_000826855.1 Basidioascus undulatus
CTCCCCCCGCTTACGCTCCCTCCCAATCTCCTTAGGTTCAAGACCTTCCTCCCCTGTCTCTTCGTCTCCTACGCGCTCTACCGCATCGCCTTCCGCTTCTGCCTCCCCTTCTTCACGCGCGTCCCGCTCGAGCGCGCGCTGTGGTACCTCGCGCCCATGTGGATCGGGCTCATGCTCCCCGAGTTTGGCAACTCGCCGCTCGATCGGCTGTATGGGGATATTCCGCCTAGGTGCGGATTTGACCGCTCTCCTCGATTCACATCGGATGAGAGGAAGTCCGGAGAGGTGAGGGAATGGGGCTGACGGGCTGCGATGCGGACGGGGGTAGAGCGATCGTGGCGCTCGTGATCATCATTCTTGTCATTGTCGTTGTCGTCATAAACCAGATTCGGGTGATGCGCAAGACGGGCACGGTGTTCCTCTACTTGCGCTGGTGCGTGTCCCCTTTCCCTTACGCCTCTTCCGTCGGCGCACTTTTGAAGCTCAACTCCGTGGTGGGCCTGATGAAGGTACTTTGCTTTCGGCCTCTTCGTCATCATGCCATTGTGCCTCCTTCCAGGACTGCATTTCCGTCTCGTACGTCCGTCTCCATCCATCCCTCCCTACTCTCCTATCCATCGCATTCTTTCAATCTGAACCTCATTCTGGCGGCTTTATAGCACCACTACATCCTCGCGCTCCTGCTCCTCCCGCTCACGGCGTTCCCGACCCGCATCTCCGCAATCTGCCAAGCCTTCCTCCTGGGCCTCTTGTCCGTCTTCCGTTCCATCTCCTCCCTCTGTCCCTCTCCCTCTCACTCACTTAATCCTGACTTCCGAAACAGCCTCGAAGGCGTCGCCCGCTGGGACTTCGACTCAATCCTCCAGACCTGGGGGTCGCTCCTCCGGGACGCCGCGCTGGGAACGGACCTCCCGTCCTTTGTGGGCGACGGCTCGCTCGGGAACGGCACGGTGCTTCAGTGGGCGGGACTGCCGGAGGGCGGAAGCTGGGATGGGTTCGCACTTATCGTATGTCCCGCTCGGTATCGAAGGAAGAGAGGGGTAGGGTGCGATAGGAGTTGACGGTGGAGCCATGTAGATCAACGACGTGCTCAGGTACACCGGCAACGCGACGTCCTTCGACCTAGCCGGGTGGTCGGACGCCGTGCCATGGTTCGCGAGGTTGGCGTACCAGCAGGCCGGTGCGTTTCCTCACACTTTACATCTTCTGCTTTCGCCTCTACCAGTCCATCGAGTTGACATGCAAGCCGTTGGACGGTAGGAACAAGCGGCGACTTCACCAGAGCCGCGACGGTCTGGCTCGGGAATGGGACGTTCATGCCGCCCCTTCCAGGGCCGTCATGAGCGACTACCGCGGAGGGGGACATGGAGGACACTTGTAATAAAACAGTTTTCTTGTTGTTCAGATCAGTTGCACTTGCATTTCTTCTTGTGTACATTACTATTTCTGCGTGCTCGGCTGTGCATGGATTCGCATCATTTGCCAGTTGCATAAAGTCGCGTTCTTGTCATCATGACCTGAAGCATGAGAAAACAGGTGTTCCGACGACTGTTGTGGCACACGCCTCGGGGATTTCAACTCTGCATTGCTGTCAATCCTTCTGTGGACTGTGGAGCAGTGGCGATCGGCCGTCAGCTGCGATGAATCCTGGGTTCAAATGTGTGGGCGATGAGCTCGTCACTAATCTTTCTGATAAATCAAAGTGGTCGAGCCCGCAGGATCTTGATCGGCCTTTGATTGAGTGCAGCGTGCATGCATCTAGAGTGGCGCCCGGCATCATGATTCTTGGGTAATCAACGCAGTTCCCGCTGAGCCGGCTCGCTGGCTCTCTTTCGTCGACGTGGCACGACGATCACAGACCCGCACGCTATGTTCCTTTGTATGCACTCTCCATCACTCGATTCTGTGCCCGTTGTTCGCTTCCTCTCCAGTCACGGGAATCCTTGTCACCAAGTTAGAAATCAGGGAATGAAAGTTGCAGCCCTGCAAGCGCATGCGTGCTTTCAGCACGCTTCTTGTGCACTCATTTTGCCAGCCACAGAGGCCACATGGATGATAGAATAAGAGTGCCTTGTGTACATGCATGGGCGTTCCTAGCCAATCAAACCCCTGGGGTTCCTCTGCGGTTTGGGAGGTCGTCTTCTTCTGGAATGGCAGAGCGCTGCCACCTGTGCAGAGGAGAGGAAGATTAAGTATCAGCATGGACGAACTAGGGTTCATCGACACCGAAACAGGACCGGGAAACTGTCTAACCGTTTTCCAGTGGTCCCTGGGAGACTGGAGAGAAGCCTCCACTGTCAGCAGTCGAGAAAGCGAAAAAGCAGAAGGCAAAAAAAGATGTTCACCCCCACAGAAGGCGTACTGCGGTCCATCCTCGCTTATGAGATTGTTGCTGGCGTCAGAGAGCTGGACGTAGATACCGAAAGAACGTCCTGGCAACGAGAAGGCCGCTTCAATTCACCAGGGTCGGGTACTTAGCATTCTCTTCGCGCAACGGCATGCTCAAAAGGCTCAACGTACACATCAGAAGCTTCTCTCCCGTGCTTGGGCTTGCCGAATTGGCATCCTCGTATTGCACATCGCTGTTGTACATGTAGAAGCCGACAAGAGCCGTAGTGCCCGTGAATGCCGGCGAGGGGTCGAACTGCGCAGTCCACGAATAGGACACGATGTCCATCTTCTCCTTGATGCAGACAGTCTCTTGGTTGTCGGAACTGTCTGGCGGTATTGGTCGTGGGTGAGTTTATCGGTATGTGTTGGTAAAATCAAGGTGACTTGCGTATACGTTTTGGGGCAAGGTTTGGATGATTGAGCCGTGTGTTTGCTCATGGTCCGCGTGTAATAACGGGAAAACCTCACTGGCTGGGGGGCGCGTCAACTGCTGCAGAGCGTCGCGCGAGGCGAAGAGGAGCATCTGTTAAGCGACCCGCCAACAATCAGCTAGTGTAGAATCATCCCTCCCACGCCTACCCTCTTTAGCTCGGGAGTTCATAAGCTCACCAGGACGAAAGAGTCGCGCAGGCTTCAGAGGCTCAAGCCCTGCGGCAAGCCTGTTGATTAGCGGAAGCCGGAGCCGGGAGGCCAGTCTCTGCGGGTCGTCGGGGCAACTACGCAGGCACAGGCCTTCGCAGCTGAGACCTGGTAGCGATACAAACGTCGGTATGGGTGTGTGCTCACTTCCATTGGCGGAAGCCTCGAAAACTTCTCATATATAGATTCATACCGCTGCTATCAAGCACGGTAAGTTATAGAGTAAGTATCTCTGAAAGATACACTTCGGCGTTGGGGCTGGGCGCCAACGCGCACACCACACTGCTTTCCCCTGTGAGTTATGAGTGACTGCATGGCCTTGTGCGCTGTTCCATGTGTTTCAACACGGTTCCGAATACAGTGGAGACATATAAAAAAGCGCACATACTTTGTAAGACTGGGAGCTTCACCGGAAGGTTCGAAGACGGAGGCACGGTCTCACTTCCCCTACATCCCCCCCCCGGACGATTACTGCGCGATAACCCAGATCGGTTCAACCAAGTAACATGGACTATACAGAACGCCAAGTTCATTCTTTTGAAGAGTAAACATGCGAACCCTCAAGTAGACAGCGATAGCGCACGCCTGCCCAGACGCATCAGATTCAATTCAGTTTTCCTCTGAACGTCGCCCGTGCCTTGACCTGCCACCACGACCACCGTTAGCTCTCCTTCGCCGAAGTTCTCCTACCACTTATCTTTCACGTCCTCTGCTTCCCTCGTCGAGTCATGGGCAATTCTTCTCTGCCTTCCGAGATCTGGTCCCGCATTTTCGAGTTCGCGATCGAGGTACTTCGGCAATGACAGTCATCCGTCAGGGCGAGGCCAAAACGACGCGTATAGCGTCTCACTTGTGTATCGAAGTTGGAGTGTTAGTACTCGTTCAGGCTCGTATATAATTCAATCAGTCATCCTCAGCCTCGGGCCCCCCGCCTCCCCCTAGATGCTGTCCGAGCCCTACCACTACCGCTCGGTTCGTCTCAACGGACCGAAACTCATCGATCCTTTTACCGATCTAATCGACGCACTCGATCTTGCGGGACGTCGTCCGCTGCGACATACCCGCGAGTTGGACGCCCATGCCTACGGTGTGACTGACCTCATGTCGTCCACCTTCAACGACAGCATCCGAACTCGCGCATTTCGGAGGCATGATAAGCGCTCCTTTCACACTCGCTGCTCTTGCCGAGAAGAACAGCGACATTCTGCGCTCACTTTACGCCGTCCTGAACGCTTCCAAGATGGAGCATTTCGAGTTGCTCGGCCGCCTGGTCGCCCTCCGCGAGCTCTTGCTGTCCTTCCGCTTCGTTTGTTCCGCCCCGTCACGACTATCGAACCCTTCACCCTGCCTCACCTGCAGCGGCTGGCCGTCAACGGGATCTTCTTCGAGAAGGAGGAGGACATCATGTACTATCTAGCCCGCTGTCATCTCCCGGCTCTTACCGAGATCGGCTTCGATCTTCGTGGCCAGTCGTCAAATGCCCTTTGCCACTTCCTCGAATGCTTCGGTCGGCAGCTGCTCCACATTCGCAACATCGCGGTCGCGGATCCGGCCACAGTCTTACCGGATCTCCTCTCCCGCTGCCCCAATCTCGTCTCTCTAAACGCCCGCCTCCATGCGGCAGACATGGCCGGCGCCCTGATTTCCGCCTTATCGCCTTCACTGGTCAAATTTTCGCTGTCGAGTACCGATGACTTCTCTTACACACGCCTCGCTGAGTTCAACTCTGCACTGGTGACAATTCTCCACTGGAGCAGTCTTATCGCTCTCCGCCATGTCACATTTCAGGTCTTCAACTCGGACCATTTGATGGACCCTGGATCAAATACGTGGATGACGAGCTCGTCATTAGGCTGTCTTCTGCCAAGAGTGTGAAGGTTTTCCTCAACTTCGTCGGAACTCCCATTATCCCTATGTTATTCTGAGGGGTCGGAAGGGGGCGTTAGTGATGCCGGATCTATGGGAGATGGATTATGGACGTTAGCGAGGGTGGATTTGGTTGGCCATGCATCCACACTTGCTCCCAAGCTTTGCTCAAGCACGCGCCGCTCTGTGCATTTTTGGGGGAATTCAGGTTAATAATTCGGAAGTCGCTTGGTTCCTTTGTCCATGATGCGCTGAACAGTGAGGAAAATGTAAAGCACCTGAAGCGTAGGCGGATCTGGCTACCAGGCCGACTTGTAAACACCCGCTCATGCTCAGATTGCTGAGCAGAGTGTTATGTAATGTCTATGTAGCGATGTTATAGTACATGCTCTAAGCGCCTCTGAAACTTCGACAGGTTACGAAAAGTGGTCCATTGCTCACGCTGACATTGACATTTGGCCTCGCACACGCTGTTCGCCTCCCCGCTTCGGTTTTACGTGCCAACCCTTGGCGCTGCACTATGCTCAGACATACATTATGCTTCCAACCCTGTTCATATCGGATTCAGCAGACACACGGAAAACGCAGTAGGGCTGAATGCACCGTTGTGATGCCATTTGAGTGCGTCTTCAGAGGCAGCATTCGTTCGGAAAGAATCTCGCCTTCTTTAAGTCGTATATCCCATAGGTACTTCCAAGTTTACAAAAAACTGATAAGCAGTCATGCGACGAGACAGGCACGCCGAGGAACCGGCTACGGTGGGCTATCACGGACAAGCTTCGAAGCTACCAGCACACCAACACCAGATTCTGGATGCACTCATCTGCCTCTTCGATTGTCAGCTACTTTGCGTGAAAGGTATGCATCTCTTTCGTGCACAGTTGCAGGAAGAGTGCTACTACTACTTTCGACGGTGAGATAGCTCGCAGTGGATGTGGTTTCGGTCATTGCTCTGAAACAGGGTGGCCTGCGAGGGGCTGGCTGGTCATGCGGCGTCAGAAACTTGAGGGCGCCCCTGGCCGACATGATTACTTGAGGACGGGGTCAGCACGATTACAGGAAACTCCTTGTGACCCCATAGCACCTTCGTCTATGGCTGGTTGCATAGCCAGAGTCGGCAGACCACCATTCTCTACACCAGTCGGACGTGTTCTTCTGAACGACGCGTTGCGTACGCGTGTCCAGAAATAAATCCCAGATTGCTGGGAAGTAAAGGCTAGTGCCTGGCATGTTTGAACTCTTTTCGTCGAAATGGGGTGTTCGATCTGTTCAAGGTCCGAGACAGTGCCAAGACACAATTCCGCCGTCCGCATGTGCGTGCTCCTCACCCAAAAGGCTCGCGCCCTTTCTGCCCGGCATTCTCTCCTTTCACCACCATCCTCTCACATCCTTTCTGACAGCCTTCCTCGGTTTCCGGTTCTATTCGACTCGCCTGCGGCACTCGTCAAGACCTACTTTCCTCTACACTCTTTAGGTGCGTTCAAGTCGTCGCGAGACGAAAGCCGCAGACACGCTCCTGCTCATGCTTCTGCTGCTCACACCGACTGTCTGGCGGCGGGACAGCACAGCCATCCCCACTTTCGTTTACTCAACACTCTTTCTTCTCTTCTCGAATCCGGCACGAAACACATCAACATGTCTATCCGCACTCTCGCTCTCGCTGCGTCCCTCGCGGGTAGCGCCCTCGCCCACGGCATCGTCGACCAGATCAAGGTGGATGGCGTTTGGTACCCCGGTTCCAAGGTGTGTTTATGTCCATTGCGGATGCTTACACCGAGGATGAGTTCTCATTCTTCCGGCGGCGGGTCCAGAACTGGGACGCGCCTGAGAACCAGGTGTGTTCTGTTCCTCCTCAACTCGTATTCTCCTCAACTCGCCATGCGCGCTATTGGCTTCTTGATACTGAAATTCCGTGTCTGGAGAATTCACCGGTCCATGGCTTCCCGATAGACACAGGTTTCGTGCGATGGGATCAGGTCAACACCGACGACATCGCCTGCTCTTCGGCCGGGAAGACTCCCCGTCCGGTCACTGTAGAGGTCAAGGCTGGTGGGCTCATTGAGCTCCACTGGAAGGTCAGTCCTCTCAGCGTCGCGCTCATTCCCTTTCAGTTTGGGCATCAACTGACGGATCTTATTGAATGCAGGGCGACAAGGGGCCGAGCGGCACTGAGGTCAGTTACCACCCACCACCATCCCCTACGCTTGCTTGTGCGAAATACCGTCAGCTCAATCTGATACACGTATCTATGTTTATAGTGGCCTCACCCGGAGTTTGTCGCAGCCTCCTCTTCACCAATGAAACTGTCGGCTAACCCTGAATCGTACTAGGGGCCCTTCCATCGCCTATCTCGCCCGCTGCAACGGCCCTTGCTCCTCCTTCGACCCGTCCAACGCCGAGTTCTTTAAGATCCAGGAAGAGTTCGTCGCAAGCGCCTCTTTGCATGCCAACAACATAGACTGACGTACGAATCAACACAGGGGTCTTGACACGTCGCGCCAGCCGTATCAGTCGTGGATCGACCACCTTCCCTGGGGTGCCGGCATGTGGTCGCAGGCTAAGCTCAGTGCGTCTTGCCCTGTATGAATCCCCGTCACCCATTCAGCCGGAGTCTTTTGACACTGGGTGATGCGCTGGGCGATGCGATGCAGTGCTCGAGCAGGGTTCGTGGGCCCAGATTCGCATTCCCTCCAACATCGCCAATGGGGAGTACTTATTGAAACATGACGTGAGCCTAATTTCAATCCCATCAATTCGTTATTTGATAGCGCCGATGATATTGACACCTTGGCGGCATGGGGCAGTTGATCTCCCTTCACGGAGCGCACTCGTACGCCGAGGGTGCCCAGGTAGGTTTACGAGAACTGTTTTTACCGGGAACTCGATTGCTGATACATTTTCTTCTCTAGTACTACCCGTCTTGCACGCAAATCCGCGTCACGGGCGGCGGTAACGAGTACCCTCAGGGCACCCCTGCCAAGCAGCTGTACACCCAGGTAAGTCTAATTGACCGAAGAACTCGATTTCTGACCGATAATTAACCTTTTTTTAATGCGAAGAACGACGGCATCATCAATATTTATGAGCCATTCCCCGGCGGTATCCAGTCGTGTACGAGTCTATATTACCAGATCCCTTTTCGAGATTGAGCGCTGACCACAGCGCAGTGCGTCCGTAGACAAGATCCCCGGCCCGGCCCTCTGGACGTCTGGCTCCCCGGCCCCTGCTCCCTCGTCTGAGCAGTCCGCCCCGACGTCTTCCTCGTCCGAGGCTGCCCCTGCACCGAGCTCCGAGGCCTCTGCCCCTGCGTCGTCCGCCGACGTGTCCACTCCCGCGCCGGCTTTTTCTTCGGCCGACTCCTCCGTCAACCCCGCGCCGTCCGCTGCTCCCGCCAACGATGTGTACACCCCGCCCAAGACCTGCAAGGCGCGCCGCAGCCGCCGGTCCGTCCGCGCGCACAAGCAGCGCAGGCTAGCTGCGCACTAAGCGTTCGGTCCACGCCCTTCCGCTTCCTCCTACTGATCGGCATCCGCTTTATCTCGCGCATCTCCCTTCTTCCCCTTGGTTATCTTACGCCCTCTTTTTGATGAGCCGCTAGCCGGTCCCCTTTCTTTACTTGGTTATTCCAACCACTGTCGCTCTTGACGAGGACTGCATCGGGCAGCTGGGAAACAGGCTTTCGCGGGACGATCTATCCTTGTTTTCTTGGCATTCATGACCAGCAGTAGCCCTTGTGCTGGTGTGCAAGACCTCCAGGCACCCTCTCCCTCTCTCACCTCTCCCGGCCTTTCCCGTATCTACAAAACATTAGACTCACACTCTACATTACTCGTACCGAAAATTCCTGGGAATTTCGCCTCGCGAGCTTACCGGCAGTCAATGGCTCAAGTTGGACGTGGTCCAGCTGAGCTTGCAGTGGCTGAGCAATCACCCGCGCACTGACACCGTCTGCGCAGATGCCTTCACTCAGGCTCCAATGCATGTTGACGACGATCGGTTTATTCGGGATCGGGCAGCGCGCCTTGGTGAAGCGTTGCATCACATTGCCTCTACTTGAGTTGTATTGACGCAGAGCCCAAGAGGAGAAGTCGAGGACAACGTGCAGCTCAGCCAAGGGACGAACAACGGCGCAGATCTGTACAACGTTCTGCCTGGACTACGTTCTCTGGATGAAAGCAAACGCTGCAAAATGGGTGTACGATAGTGGAGGCAGGCAAGGGGCAACTGCGAAATGACATCAGTGATATGCGTCACGAGGGCGGATGATCGACTGCCCGCCTTCTCGCCTGCGCCGCTCGGGGCGGGAAGTGCACTCGGTATCGCAGGGGAGTGTGGACCGGAGATGGAGGCGGTTCTTATTCTCATCCAGTTACCACCAGCACGAAACACTCCTCTTTCGAAACACCGCATTCCAATTCTTTATTCCCAACGACGAGCACAACCACAACAACGACAATGTCCTCGAAGCAGCCCTCCATCCTTTTTCTCGCGTCCTCCGCGTCCCCCGCCCTCGACTTCAGCGACGACTCTCTCCGCCTCCAGCTCGTTGCTGGCCTCCGGGGGTCGGACAAGCTCGTCGTTCCCGGCGGGAGGCCCGAGGACAGGGCATACGCGTACAAGCGCAGTGTGCCTACGATTCTGTTGTATGACGAGCAGGGGCTATTGAACTAGTGCGTCGTCTTCCTTGGACGTGGAGTGCTTGGGCGAGGAAGGCTGAAGGGACGGCAATCATCTCGCAGTGATGAGATTACCCAGGGCGACTTTTACTATCCCTTCAATGCAGAGGTGTGTTCCGCCATCCTCACCGAGCGAGAGAGGGACATGCTTGCTGAGCTCCATCTCTCCGTTGCACCTCGCAGCTGGAGATCCTCCAGTCCAACGGGGACGACATTGCCCGCCGCATGTTCGGCCTCCCCACCGCACCGCGTGCGCCCAAGATCAAGGAGCGCTGGGGAGACGACGGCCCGGGCGTGCACAACAAGGGCGTGAACGGCCAGTTCGCGGTGCCGACCCGCGGGACAGTTGTTGAACTCGGAGCGGGGTACGTTTCTTCTTCCTCTCAAATTAAACAAATCAATACAAATTCTCATACATCTACCTGGAAACTAGGAGCCTCCGAAAGACCTCGCACCTTCTCTCGGCGATCGGGCGGCTCAACCACTCGCCCGCGCCGGCCTCCTCTACCCCGCCAATCACCTACCACGCGCTCGACCTCGACCGGAGCGAGCTGGAGCGAACGCTTGGCGAGCTTGAGGGGGCGTCCTCCAAGCTCGGGCTGGCCGGCAAAGTCGCTGTGGGCGGTCTCGAAGGGACGTATGACATGGGGTTCGAGTGGCTGCGCTCTGGCGGGCCTTCCGCCTCCTCCTCTGCCACCTCTTCTTCGTCCTCCCCCGAGCTCGGTCCTACGCAGCTCGACAACTCCACGCCCCTCCCCACGCCCCCTACGAGCCCGGGCGAGTCGAACGCTCACCTCCCCAGCACGAACGGGAAGGCGGAGCAGAAGCCGGAGAAGAAGGACGGCAACGACCGCCTTTGCATCCTCCATCTCGGCTCGTCGCTCGGCAACTTCACCCGCGACGAGGCCGTCGAGTTCCTGCGCTCGATTGCGGACGTCCTCCGCCCGGGGAAGGACACGCTCCTGCTCGGCCTGGACTCGCGGAACGAGAAGGCGCTCGTCGAGCGCGCGTACAACGATGAGGGTGCGTCTAACTCTGGATAGAGTATTGCGCGCTGGCACTGACGAAAGTGGGCGGATGGACAGGCGGCGTCACCCGCAAGTTCATCATGCACGGCCTCGAGCGCGGCGGGAAGATCCTCGCCGGTTCTTCAGGGAACGTCACGCTCCGCGCGAAGAACTTCGACTACGTTGCCCGGTACAATGAGGTGGAAGGTGGGTGTTCCCTCCTCCCTCCCTCTAGGTCTTACCCGAATTTCCCAGTCTGGTTCCTGCCTTGGAATCCACTCCTGCAGGCCGCCACGAAGCGTACTACCGCTCCAAGCGGCGCCAGTCGATCGCTCTCCCCGATCCTGCCGCTAAGGGCACGTCCAACGTCGACGTATCCACTCCGCCCGAGATCATCGAGCTGGAAGAGGGCGAGCTCCTGAACGTTGAGTGGTCGTACAAGGTACGATCTTCATTCCTCCTTTTCCTTTACACGCAGCACAACCCTGACCCATTCCCCCGGCACAGTACTCCGACCCCGAAGTCACTGCGCTCCTCTCAGCCTCCGGCCTGCGACCCATCCAATCGTGGAAGGACTCCCACGGGCGGTACGGCCTCTGGCTCGTCGAGCGGCCGGCGTTCACGTTTGCGGGGCCGAACCTCCCAGCGTGGGCGAAGAAGGGGGGCGAGCGCGGGCAGGGCGTGCCGAGCGTGCGCGAGTGGGAGGACATGTGGAAGTGCTGGGATGGCATTCGCGGGATGGTGCCGAGGGAGATGATGCACCAGAAGCCGATTGATCTGAGGCATATTGTGCTGTTTTACCTTGGTGCGTTTCGGAATACTCTATGGTCGGATTGACGGAACAATGAACTGACTTCCTTTGATGGTGTAGGCCATATTCCTGCGTAGGTGTTCCGAAACTCCGGATACTTCACAGTTTGTTGGACTCACGCTATGGAATCGCAGCTTCCTCGACATCTACCTCTCACGCTTCTTCAACGAGCCGCACATCCCACCCGAGTTCTACAAGGTCCGCCTTGCATCCCCCTCCTCCCCTCCACGCACTCCCCCTTACCCTCCCCTTTACTTAGGACATCTTCGAGCGCGGGATTGATCCCTCGATGGACGACCCGACGCGGTGCCACGCGCACAGCATCGTGCCCGAGAGCGAGGCGGACTGGCCCGCGCTCGAGGACGTCCTCGACTTTGACCTTCGCGTGCGCGAGCGCGTGCTGCGCGTGTACGAGGACGTGCGCGCGGGGAGGAGGACGATGGACCGCAAGCTCGGGAGGGTGCTGTTCATGACTGTGCGTTTGCTATTCTGGGATTTGGTAGGAGGTTGAAGCTGATTTGTATCGACACAGTTCGAGCACATGGTCATGCACGGCGAGGTGTGCCTCCATGCGCTAGGGCTTCCTTTTAGTTGTCTGTTCTGCTGAAACTTTCGATAACCATCTCAGACCCTCCTCTACATGCTCCTCCAGCGTGCGGGCACCGGGACGCTCCCCCCTCAGGGCTTCACTCCCCCGGACTGGGCGTCCCTCTCACGCGCCTGGGATGCGCACGCGGCGCGCGAGGCGTGCGGGCAGGTCCTGTCGTTCTCGAAGCAGCGGATCGTCCTTGGGCATCATGACCGGGAGGCGGACGATGTTCGCGCGGGGAAGAAGGTGGAGGGGACGGAGTCGTGGGAGCACGAGTACGGGTGGGACTGCGAGCACCCTGCGAGGGAGGTCGAAGTGGACGCGTTCAGGGTGCGGAGCTTGCCCATTAGCAATGGGGAGTTCAGGAAGTACCTCAAGGAGGTCGGGAGCGACTACGTCCCGCCTTCGTGGGTCGTCAAGGATGGTGAGACGAAGGTGCGCTCGCTGTTCTCTCAAGCGTCTCTGAGAAGGAGCGGACTCCTGACGATTCTCCCTACTCTGAC
The DNA here is from genome assembly GCA_000826855.1 of Basidioascus undulatus. Taxonomy (NCBI): domain Eukaryota; kingdom Fungi; phylum Basidiomycota; class Geminibasidiomycetes; order Geminibasidiales; family Geminibasidiaceae; genus Basidioascus; species Basidioascus undulatus. The sequence continues at coordinate 12,483 of JTLS01000598.1, forward strand.
GTACAGGTCCGGACTTTCTACGGGCCCGTGGACTTCTCCGTCGCACAGCACTGGCCATGCATCGCGCCCGCGACGCACCTCGCGCGCTACGCGTCGCACGTCGGCGGGCGATTGCCAACCGAGCCCGAGCTGCGCGTGCTTATGTGCGACCCCGCGCACGGTGTCTCGTGGGACCACGCGGGTGCGAACGTCGGCTTCAGGCACTGGCACCCCGTCCCTGCCGAGAGCGCGCGCGTCGAGAGCGACGGGACGGTCGTGAAGGGCCACAACGGCGGCGTGTGGGAGTGGACGTCTACAAACTTTGCGGAGGTCGAGGGGTATGAGGCGAGCGAGCTTTACCCTGGCGTGAGTGGTCTTTTCGGTTGCCTCGCAGTGAAGTTATGCGGTCGCTCACCTTGCTGGCTTGGATGCGCTCGCTACAGTACTCGTCTGACTTCTTCGATGGCGCCCACGCAGTGGTGGTGCGTCTTTTTCTCTCCCTTCCATACCTTCGCACTTGCTCACGAATGCGCGCGTCTGCCTCCACAGATCGGCGCCTCGTTCGCTACTCTCCCGCGCATTGCCGGGCGCTGGTCGTTCCGCAACTGGTTTGTCCCTCCCTCGCCGAGTCCCCCCCGAGCAGCAGACTCGCTGATCCTTCCGCGCTCGCACGGCACAGGTACCAGCACGGGTACGGCTACTGCTGGGCAGGCGCACGTGTGGCGTACGATGCTTGAGCATCGAAGCGCGGACTCAACGGATCTTCGTTTTGCTTTTCTTTTGATATCCCGAACAAAAACGAATGGCACTTGTATTGAGCTAGCATGATCGTCACGAACTCTTGTACTGTTGCGGACTTTTAGGACTTATTGGTGGTCTGCTCTCCAGTTCTTTACAAAACCGCTGCGCAGTTCGAGCACGAGAAGCATGGGAAGCGGTGAGATCCGGATGTGTGGGAGTGGGGGTGGCTGTTTCAGCGTTGTGGGAACACAGTTCGATGTGATCGCGCTTTCAGAGGGACTCCAAGCAATAATAGGAGGTCCTCGTAGTGTGCGCTTGGAAATAGCTGTGCATGCGTCTGCCTTCAACTTCGCAGCGGGCCTTATATCATCCTACCTCCATCCAGGCCTCAGAGACATATACTTGATAAATTGTGCTTATTTGAACCTTTTGCTTTCAATTGAGCCTTGTTTGACCCCAGTCACGCAGACAGTGGCAGCACTAGGGGAGCGCAGGAACTCCACTGCCGCGTCAGCCAGCGCAGAGTCCATTGACGTCTAATATGATACATGAAATGGATTATATCTCGCAATAACTTTTTAGAATGGGGTGGCAATGTACTCGATGCTTACCATCACCATCACAGTGCAGGACCATTAACGCCCCGCCTTTGCCCTTGGACCGGTGGAACGCCTCTTCCTCCTCAATTAGTCGTTCGCGTCCACTTCTGAAAATATTAAGAGGGCAAATGTTCGTCCACACAGTTTATTGTGGGCCTTCAAGCAGGGATGACAGTGCCCTCAATGCTGGCAGATGGCCTCCCCGGTGCCAGCGCACAGCTCCACCCTCCGCGGCAAATTCAAGTGCAGAGTCGAGTGTGATCATTATCCTCAAAGGAAATTACTCCCCCCTTTCCACATAAGCAACAGCGTTATTATAATGGGTGATTGAACCTGCAACAACTGAACTGCTGTCGGCTGTGGCCCGGTGCACCGCCAGCAATTTTGGTATGGCATCACCTCCACAGCCCAAACAGTCACATGAATACACAACAAAAGTCAGAACTTCAATATTCCTACGTCGAAGCTCGAGCAACTCAGACACAAACAAGCCTGCCAACAATCCGGATGCATGCGCTCAATTTCCTGGCGCGGCTGCACCGCAGGCGTAGTCTTTTCGGCATTCTGGAGACTTAGCTCATAGATGAAACTTTTGAGTGTTTTGAGTGGAACGTGCTGGGATAGGAACAGCAGAAAAGATGTGGGCAGAGAAAGCATCGATGTAGCGGCGCTTGCGAGGCACTTCCGCACGGAGAAGCGTAAGAGCACTTAAAGAGAGCCTAGCGAAAAAAAGTAGATGTCCGAGAATCCTGCCATCCGCTTCTCTCTCAACCACTACCACTCGCCAACAGGGCCCATCACACACCCATAGGCTGTCGCTGCGCTTGGCTACACGCTCTTCGCCGCCTCCAATTTTCGCCAGCAATGTGCCTGAGCATCCTCCCCGTCTTGGCACTCCTCTCGCTCGTCTTTCACGCCCACGCGAGTCCCTTTGATGTGACCAAGGATATGTTGGAAATGGAAAAAAAATGGGCGCAAACGTGGCCATGGGCATAGCCAAGGAGGAGCAGGCGAACGTGGCGGCCGCCGTCAGCAAGGGCTACGCGGGCGCCATCGCGAAGGAGAAAGCGGTTGCGAAGGCCCTGGCCGAGGCTGGGAGGCTGGGATGGAATGGACAGGCCTGGAAGGGCAAGGGCGCGGAGGGGATTGGGCATGGGAGTAGACGAGGTGGAGGGGTACATTAAGTAGGGGACGATGGGGACGGTCGTCGTAAGACTGTGCTCGTTGTCGTTAAGAAGCGCGGTATGCGTGAACATAGGTAAAGATCTGCTGAATGCAACACCGCCGTGAAATGGCGCGAACACCTCAGCGGCGTAAGATTTTCGTCAAGGGTCAAGATAGCGGGTCCCGTCAAGTTCGGTCCGGGGAGCGACGTTCTTTGTGCACACCAGCCTCTCCAGTCCGTCAGCCTATATGTGCGTGCGCAAACAGATTTATTACAGAGGAAAGCCATCGCGTACTTATGCGTAAACAATCGCATATGTGTTCCAAGGGCGCGGAGCGTGGCGGTATATAAAAAGGTCGACAGAGTCCTTGCGACCCGCTTCGCTCTGCATCTGACACCCGCGTTCGTTCAGCCACTGGCGCCAACCAACCGAAGCAACTATGCCGCAACCCACCTACCCGCTGCTTATCGCTTCATCGCGTCCGACCTTCCTCAGCCATGCGCCTCAACGTCATCCCATCTTCGCCCTCATCCTCCTGACCAAAGCGGCCTCCAGCGCAGGAAGCATTCCCCCCGAATTGGCAGCTAGTGCCATGCGGATCGGTGAAGATATGGCAAGGGTCATGGGAAAGGACTTTGAAAGGATGGGGACAGCCGCCGACAAGAAGTTGCAGTAGGCGGCCGCCACCCTCTCCAAGGGCCTGGTGGAGGAGTTGAAGCTCTACAATGGTGTGTTAGGCGGAGGGGTGGGAAGGGGAGGTTTGGAGGGGGGAAGGGAGACGGTGGAGTTTGGACAGGGGAGAAGACGGACGTGAAGGGCCAAGCGCGCAACGGGCTGCGCCTGCTGAAGGACAAGAGGAAAGGAGGTCGACAAGACTCTGTTGCTCTCTCTGTTGAACCAGCGCAAGGGTAGTGTTGTCACTTCTGTGTGTAAGCAAGTTGAAATTTCCTAGGCTCTTCTGCTGGATCAATCTTCAACCACTATTGAATGAAACAAATCACAAAACTCTAAATAATTCTGGCGCAAATCAACAAGAGGAAAAGCAGAGGACAAGAGTCAAAAGTTGTGTGTCGCGATTACATAGAGATTGTGGCATGGCCGCAGGTTGAGGCAAGTTGAACTTGAACTACCCCTTGCAAAGCGGAACCGATGCTCATCGAATGCAAGAGGGTACTTTCTTGACTAGCTCAGGCAGATTCTTGATTATTAGTCCCCTCGCATGATCCTGTACCGGCTCCAACATAGCCCTGTATA
>JTLS01000006.1:0-60574 GCA_000826855.1 Basidioascus undulatus
TCTAGCCCCTTCCCTTTGACCAACCATCCCCAAATATACCTCTCCCTCCTCCCAACCCTCCACCCCAAAATCCCTACAACTCCTCTCCCTCTCGCAACTCCTCTCCTCCCTGACCTCCCCAACCCCCTCCGCCGCCGCCGCCCCGCACACCGCGATCCTCGCCGTCTCCACCGGGGGCCACTTGCTAGGTTACCACTCCGTCCCGCCGCCCAGCTCCTCTCCACGGGGGGAGAAGCGCGTGCGCATGCTCGTGGGCGTATCGGCGGCGCTGTGGCGCGAGGAGTGGGCGCGGAGGGGCGAGGAGGTGCTTGATACGGGAGAGGCGGAGGAGGAGGAGGTGGGGTTGATGGTGGAGTGCGAGCTCGGGCGCGTCCTCATCCAGCCTATCCGAGCGGCGCCTCTGCACCCACGAACACAAAGCCGGCCACCGCCTACCCCGCCAGACTCCCCGCCGCTCTCACCATCCCCCGCGTCGCTCCCCGACCCCCCGCCGTTCCTCGCGATCCTCAACTCGACGGACAGCTGCCCGTGGGGGATCTTGCACGCCAAGGTTCGATCTGCCTTCTTTCTTTCTGCACTAGGAGCAGGCGGACTGATGGATTGTGGGACGTGACGCCAGGCGAAGGCCTTGACCACCCACCTCCAGCACCTCCTCTTCGAAGTGGACCACTCGCTCCTCGCCCTCCCCTCCTCCACCTCGTCCACTACCCGCGCTCCAACGCCCGCAGCCGCATCCAAACCCCTCCCCACCTGATTAACCTCTTCCCCTCCCCCTTCTCCTTCCGCCACCTACAAACCCCACTTTACGATCTACGACCCCACCCCGGACCGGATGTACACGTCTCCCGGATGCCCATCTCTTTCGAGTCTTAACGAACAAGCATTTTTGTATCAATCACTGCATTTCTCCCCCGGGTATCGCTTCATCCACAACTCGCACCATAATGTATTATTACCGCATCTGCACCATTCCGCGCTACTGCTCCAAGGGAGTTCGACTTGAATGACGGCAGTACTGTCCCGTAAAGGCAGTCCGACCCCCTGACCCATTTGCGTTGGGAGTGTCCGCCCTGACTCCATCGGCCGGCACGGCGGTTTGCCTCTGGAAGGGCGTACGCGAGATCCTGGCAGCTGGACAGCGATGGTTGCTCTGGATACACGATAAAATCGTGCTGGACAGCTTGGCCTCGCCAGCTGCGTTATTCAGCTCGTGGGCTTTTCGATCGACGCATTCACATCATACCGTCCGACATGATCCAACAACCAGTTTGTTCACAAGAAAAGTAACAGCAGGGGTGGAGCTGTTCTCTCAGTGCTGCCAGGGCGGGCTTGACATTCGATGTAGCTCTCTGCTTGTTCCGCTCGCAGCCGTAAGAAACCCTGGTTGTGGAACTTGCCAACTCCTCCCACGGCCCATGCTGGACCCTGACAGCGTTCCCACCTTTCACGTAGTAGGTTATTTCAAGGGGGCGTACACATTCTCTTCGAAATCAGTAGTGCCGAGCAGTCAGTCTTGACGGGCGGCCTTCCTGCTTCTAGTCAGGCTTTCGGCACTTACGCTGAGTATTTTTCTGTGCCTGTAGAGACACTACAGCACAAAATCTTTAAACTATCCGATCCAAACTCTATCTGCACCTCCAGCGACTGGCGTCATCGGCAGGCCCCGACCTAGGTGTTGCGATCGCGTTTCGAAGTGTGCACATCGACGCTCGTACGTCCCTATGCCTACTTCTCGGTGTGGCGCATCTGGCCCAGGGTCGACGGGCAGTAGAGATGTCGTGTAGATAATTCCTGAGTGAGAAATTAGCTTGCTTCCCTTCTTGTTGGCGATCTTGGTGGCGTTCACGTTTGCAAAGCGTTCGGGTCCTGTCGTGTCGTCCCTTCAGCGGGTCTCCCAGCTGCACTTCGTCTATACATACAGCAGACAGCAGTTGGCCGACGTGTGCATTACCTGCTGCCATATCGAAAGGTGTTTGTTCCGAAGGCTTGATATGCTGGACAGCGCAATGGACAGCCGAAATTTCCGCTGAGAGCTGGCGGAATAGAGGCACTGGTCGACCCTGCTTCTGACGACTATGCTGGGCGGCTGGCTCTACATCTAACCAACTGTACATTATTCCTATTAATTCTTCCGCATCCAGTCCTTACTCTTTACACCACAAAACACTCGGTTGAGGCCAGTCTACAACTCGCAACAGCCGGCGGCAATTTCGCCCTGTGCCTGATGAAGCACGTGCTCCTTATCTGTCCTCAAGGCCAGCGTTCGAGGAGCGTCTTCTCTTGGTCTTCTCTCTTCCTATCACCATCCATTCCAGCCCACCGTCTTCCCCAGGACCAACGCGATGCCTCCCCGCTCCCGCAAAGCGCCCAAGCCATCGGCGCCCAAGAAGCCCGTCGCCGCGCCTGCGGCCCAGGCTCCCGCTGCTGGTCCGTCTGCGTTATACCGATCCCGAGAGGGCGGGACAGACGCTGAGATGCAGAGGATTGTTGGGCGCGGACAGCGACGAAGCAGGAGCCTGAGGGACCGAAGCTTACTCCTCTCTCTGGTGTACTGGCCATCAGCGCCGCGGGCGGCGTGATAGTTGGGATTCTGTCCCTGTGCGTCTCTTCCCTCCTCTCCTTCCTCACAATCTCGCACTCACCCTCCCCCACAGCTACATCCCCTACCTCCTCACCCTCCTGCGCTCCCCCTCCGCTCCCCTTCTCCCTCGCCCATTCCATGCTGCTTTCTCCCCCGCCTGACACATCCCAACCCCCTCCTCTCACAGCGCCCAACTCCGACCTCCTCCGTCGGTACGGGCACGTCGACTACCTCCCCTCCTCGTCGGACCCCGAGTTTCTCGGCAACCAGCACGACCTCGTCGAAGTCCGGGCGGACTTGCTGCTGGCGCATGCGATGCCGGGGAAGAGCGAGGAGGAGCGCGAGGAGCGAGTGGAGTTTCTGCTTGATGAGGCAGGGGATGAGTGGGTCTCTTCCTTCTTCTCCTCCTTGCCCTCCTTCCACTTCCTCTTTCTTCTTCTTCCTCCTCAACTTTTTTCCGCTTCGCCGAGCTGATGAGTCCACCCGCGCAGTACATTCACCCTCACCCACCCCGAGCCCCTCCCGGAGCTGCTGCTCATCGCAGCACAGACCTTCCTCCTCCCGCCCGCGGCATTCCAAAAATCCCGGGGCAAGTCCAAGCTCCCCAAGCCCGTGCTGGATGCGCCCGCCGCGCGCGTGCTGCGCGACGTCCTGCAGGCGCGGCTGGGAGAGTACGCGACTGCGCTTGAGGTCCGTCTCCTTCCCCCTCACCCCCTTCCTTTTCTCTGGGCCAGGCATTGATGATTTCTGGGATGCGGGCAATCAGGATGATCTCAACGCGCTCGAAGCTGGCCCCCCGCCCGTGCACAGCGGGAACCAGAACAAGTGGAACGCCCTCGTCGTGCGCGTGGGGGAGAAGCGGATCCTTCGCCGCGCGTTGGAGGAGGTGCGTGAGGCACTGGAGGAGCTGGAGGCGGAGGAGGTGGAGAAGGGGAAGGATGGGGATGGGGATGGAAAGAAGGGCGGGAAGAGGAAGGGCGAGAAATGGGGGGCTGGAGGAGGGGTAGGGAAGAAGACGAGGGTGTCGTAGATGGACGTGGAAGGGCGCAATGGATGGCGCTCTTACCAGTGCATGCCGTTTTATTTGACCACGGACCGTGCGGCTCTTGCGTATGCTCGAAGCCAGTTTCTCGCGCTGCCGGATCAGCTTTGTGCCTGTTGAGTGCCCCGCGTCGTAAAGTGAGACAGTTTTACTGGACCACAACCCTTTGATATGGGATTGACTGCGGGGGTAAAGGTCAAGAAGACCTGCTTCGTCGAGACGTGGACATGCAATGCAAAGTTCTGATTCATCGCACGACGCCGCTGCCAGGCCGCGTCTTTCCGGTGTCTGGCCAGCAGGCGTTCCCACGGGGTTGGGGTGCGTGTACAACAAGGAGGCGAGCTTAGGTCATGCCTGAGGCACAAAGAGAATTCCCTTTTTCCCCAAACCGCTAGGATCTTGAACAAAATATTACATCCCTGAGCGTGGAACGCGTCGGCCGCGAGGAGGGTACAGCTGCAGGAGGTTGCGTCGGAGAAAATAATCTGCCGTCTCCCGTCCCCCAGAGGGGGTTCGAAAATACGAATTTTCCAGGTTCATATTTGTGTTATCGGCCGTGACTTTGCAAGATGAGGCAGCTGGTCCAGTCAAATCCAGTGGCTCGAAGGTACTATGCCGCTAAGGCGAAACGATGCAAGAAAGCACTGCTGCGACACCCGAAGCTGGAACACGACCAGAGGACTTGCTGGCGTGTTGCTCACACCATAAAAAAGGAACAAACCATATCTTGTTATTTGAAGTATCTGAAATCTGACAGGCTGCCCGTAACGGTCCACAATTGGCGATTTCTGACTGCGACCATTGTGGACCTTCCCTAAGAGTCTGCGAGTCATATACTTTGAGATACGTACTGAAAGCTGAGTTTGCAACCCAAGTCTGCATTGCTCTGTATCAAGACAACACAACGGTCCGCCCAGGTAAGCGACTGCAGTCTGCACTATGTTGACTGCATCCAGCTGCCGCCGAGCACCCCAATTGCCGGAGCTTTCACGTCGTGAGTGAACTACAGCCACAGATGTTGATAGGTTAGTAATTTCAAGCTTTGGCCCAGCAAACCTCTTCTCGAGCAAACGAAATTCTCGATCAATCTCAGCAAGCGTCCACTTGAACAGGTGCTGCAGCCTAGTCTTCCCGAGCCTCCGCCTCGTTCCCACCCCCCTCCAGGTGCCCTTTCTTCCCGCCCTTCTTCTTCTTCGCCTTCTTTTTCTTCTTCTTTTTGGCTCCGCCTCGTCCGACATGTCCTCGCTTCTTCCGCTCCTCCTCAATTGGTCCAGGCTCCTGCCTTTCAGCAGTCCCTCACGGCTTCCACTTGTTATTCCCCTCCTCCAGACTCTTCTCCACAGCCACGATCCCCTCGAGCGCGACCTCTGCAAGCTCTATACCGCACGGCCCCGCAATCCTCCCCGGCGTTGAGCGCAGCCTAAGTCGACAATGTAGGCGTTGAACGCGCTCGCAGAGCGCGTCGATGTGCGCGCGGCTCGAGCCGGATCGCTTAGGCGACGCGGCGGGGACGCCCACGTAGGACGTGCGAGCTTCGCACTGCTCGAGGAGCGGCAGCGAGCGCGAAAAGAGATCGAGATGGTAGGCTCGGTGACGGCGGAGCTGCTCTCGGACGGTGCCGAGTTTTTCTTGGACGTCGGCCAGCTCCTGTTTCAGCGCGACGCGATGCTTGTCGACCACGCGTAAAGGTCAGCATTCCGCACTCAAAGTTTTTTGAGGACGTGTGCGCGATAGACGATTTTGAACAAGGAAGGAAAGTCGTGGTCCAGGCAGTCGAGAACGGCGTCGCGGACTTCAGCGGATGCGCCATTCTCCGGCGTCATTTGTTCGATCTGCAAATTGGTACGTCTTGGATTGGTAGGGAAGAAAAGTCAAAAAAGGGTATGAAGAGCGCACCGCGCGGCTGGCCGTCTTCCTCATTATTGGCTCGCATTTAGGCAAGACGTCGTCAAACGCCTCGTGGAACCCCTCAACGACCCGAGCGACTTGAGATAGACGTCGTCTCTCGCGGGCTTGTTGACAGTGGCCAGCGTAGGCAGCGTCGGGACTGACGTCCCAATGCCATTTCGAGGAGGGCGATCACAGTTTCCTCGGTGGCGGGTTTGAAGCAAAGCATGTGGAGCGCCTTGATGTCTGGACTGCGCCCCCTTTGGAAAGACAGCTTAGCAACATAACATCAACATTTGGACTGTAACTCACTAGCTCGGGGAAGGATCGCTCGTAGGCCTGCATAGGTAACGTAGGGATGGCGGAGTGAGAGCAGCGAGGGCGTGTGGGGAGGGAAGAAGGGGCATAGACGAGTCGGGAATGAGTGAACTGTCGCAGCCGGAAAGTTTGGGAAGCTGAGGGAGCAACCGCCGTCAACTATGGATTGGTGCCTGGCAATCTCAATCCAAATAAATACTGCGACAGATACAAATGCGGAAGACACAAACAAATTAATGTATGAGCCCGCATTTGTCTAAAATGGCCGTACTAGTGGATGTCTGATCTACCAGAAAGACCTTTCATGCCATGGTACTGGAAGTGGCCTACTTGAGATATTAGTTGCGAGCATTCACTATCCGCAAGCATAGGACAAGCAAACATGAATTCCGGTCCGTTCAGCAGTTTCACATGGGTATCAATTGAGATGCGACTTTGTGGACGATGCGAGGAGAAATGCAGAAGGAGCGAAATGACAATGAGCGATGAGACGAGCGTCCGTAGATGTGTAGGATCAAACAATAAACAAGAAAGTAAAAAAAAGAAAGGCCTATGTGCAGACTTGTGGATCGCCGCCCCTCCCCAGCTTGGATAGGGCTAGAACGGTTGAGAGGACGAGGACAAGCGCGCCGAAGCCGGCGCACGCCCAGGCGAGGAGCTTCTGGCGAGTATGCCATGGCCCACCGGCGAGCTTGAGATAGCACGCGGCGGGAAAGATGAACGCTAGGGCGGTGGCGGAACAGCCGCCGGTGATCTGCGGGAGGGCCTAGTGTTAAGAAGAGGGAGGAAAGATGGTCAGAAGGGGCGAGTATACGTGCCTCGAGCACGACGCCAAGGTCGCAGGTAATTATGGAGACTGCGGAGTCACGAAGTAAGTAAATGGACGTGGAAGCCATATTCAATTAGGAACGGACTGATCATCGCCGACACGACCAGCGCAGTCGTGAAGAGGAGATGTCGTTGAGGCGAGAAGGCTTCGTGTGAGAAGTAGAACGTCTCGATGACCTGTCACCCAGCCCGTCAGCTCCATTCAGGCTTCACTTCGTAGGCCTGACGTGACTCACCTCTCGACAAACGAACAGCTCCAGCGGCAGCGTGGCGAACCTGTTGGGAAAAAGCTGGTCAGCTGTGGTTCACTTTGTCGGATGAGAGGCACTAACATGTTGAACCCGAAGCAGAGGCGCGCAATGTTGATGAAAAAGTCGTCGCGCGGGAAGCTGTTGAGGATGTTGCCTTGAGTCTGCAGTTGGGTGTCTGTCAGAAATCGGGCTGCGATTAATGAGGAGGAAACGTCAGTCGCACCTTGTCCGTGAAAACAAGATAGCCGCTGAGCGACATGACGAGGCATGCTACAAGGGAGAGGCCCGTCGAGAAGTGCGTGACGATGGAAAAACGGTCCAGCGTAGGCGTCTGCAGAGAACCGTAAAGTAGGAGCACGTTGTGATGCTGCAATCAAGCTGCAAGGTCAGCGGTGCCTCGTTGAAGCCGAAGCCAGAATGCAGAATGACTGACGCAGACGAAAGCGAACGAGATGACGCCTGTGGCCTCAAAGACGCCTGGCTTAATGATCGACCAGCGCTCGCTCGGGTCGCCCTTGAGGTCAGACGACACCTTCGCGCCCTCCCATACAACGGCCGTAACGATGATGATCATGCCGACGACGGCGAGGCTCGAGGCGCGCGCGAGCTTCTCGATGTCGCGGTAAAGCGAGAGGGGGTACGAGATGCCCAGCGTGCAGATGAAAATTACGAATTGGCGGTCGGTGAGGAGGGAAAGCACGGGCGTGGTGCGAACGGAGGGGAAGAGAGAGCCGAGCACTTTGGGAATGGTATCGCCGATGATCACTGGATGAGGGCGCGTCGTGAACAGCCGGCAAGCAATAAGATTGAAAAGGAAGTGACCTGCCACCAAACGCGCACATGCCTTGTCCGGGAAAAAGCAGTCAGTCGCTGACTTGAGCACGAGCACTGAAACATTCACTCACCTCCGAACGCGAACGCAAATTGGAAGATGGAGACTGCCGCCCGACCCACAGGACCAAAGCACAGGCTCATGATCTCGATGTAGCTGCTCCGACCGCTGAGCTTGGCGTTGATGGCTGGGGGATGGGGTCGAGGTGAGGCACGACCCGGTGAGGATTCAAAGAAGCAGAAGTACCGATCAACCGGATGGTCCAGTCTGTAGCTGCGCAGATCACGACGAGCAGCACAATGCCGGTGACGAGTCCGGCCTGATTCAACGCATAGGGAAGACCTTGAATGGCATGGCGGGTTCAGAATCGACCTTCGGCAAACGGAGATGGGGAGGACAAGTACCAATGATTCCTGAGTGATGTACATGACTCCCTCCCGCATGAGCCCCTGCCAACCACATCCATAGCCCACACTCCACGACCCAGAGTCAAGACGTACCGGCGCCCAATATCGAGTTGGCCATGTTCATCGCGGCCGCCCACAGCGTGCCTCCCTTCTGCCCCCAGTTCGGCTCCTCACCCTCCCCGCCGCCGTCCATGCGCCGCAGCTCCGCCGCATCCACGCTTGTCCACCGTGCTGATGACTCAAAAAGCCCGACGAGCAGAGGCATCCTCTGCTCGGTATCCCCTCGATGCAGCCCCTGCGTGCCGAGGTCGGGCGCGTGGTCGTCCAGCTCATCGTCGTCCAGGTCATACGCTGGCGAATGAACCTCATGTGAAGAGCCAGGCACAAAGGAGCTTGATATACAGGGAAGCGCACCTGCTTCACGACTCGATATGGTGGAGCGCATGGGAAGTGTAGCGTAGACATCGAGCCGGCTGTGCGAGGAAGACCTCGACAGGTCAGGCGACGAGCCGCCGTCGTGTACGCCGTTCGCCTGCGCCGAGCGTCGCTTAGAAGCCATGCCAGTGTACCTCGAGAGAGGCGCGTCATCGTCTTCTTCGGCGAAGTCGAACAGCGGCAAGTCTGGTTGTCGGGTCACGGATCTCGAGAGGGGAGATGGGGACCTGCTCGAGCTCGAGGGTGCTGGCGCTACTGGAGGGTCCGCATCTCGATAAGGTGGCGGATCGGAAGGCATTCCGCTGTCCGTGAGAATCCCCAGGAACTTGAATAATAGGACTGGGAATAATGGAGGCAGCTGCCAATAACGGAGCCGTAAGCGGGAGTAGAGACTGACGAGCGGAGGAGACAAGCCGGAGCAAGCTGCGATACCAGCCGACACTCGCCCGGTTCCTCACTTCTCCTTGACTTCACACCACTCCGTTCCTATCCCTCGCGTCTTTAGTCTCCAACTGACCCGGTATTCGCCCATTTCGAGGCTTGGATGAAGTCTCTTCTTCATTCATCCCCATCGTGGTTTCGTCGGCGTCCTGCCCTCGCGTACCCGAAGCGCCGCCGCGACGGTCGGTCAACGCGTCTCGTTCGGCTTTCAGTCACTTCATGCAGAGACTGACAACCGCCGCTCGCATTCTCATTTTATTCGAACAGGCCAGATCGCTCTCGTCTGCGCTGCTGGCGTTTCCGCGGCGTCGTTTGGTTTCTTCGCTCGTTCCGCCCCGAAAGTTCACTGCGACTCGAGGCCTTCCTCGAAGGTGAAAACTCTGACTGCATTGCTCAGCGCACAATGCACTTACTCGGAGAACTCACAGGACGGTGTTCAAGCTGAGAGTGGCGAGGATCTCGGAACGCTCGACGTCATCAAATCGACTATTGGCGTCGACGCCGTAGCCAATTGGGCTTCAGACTGGGGCCAGTCTCTCGCGTTATTTCAAGAGTCGGCCAGCACTCTTTGGAATGAGATTAACGGGTAACTTACTAATCACTTACCTACATCTTTACTCCATACACGCTGATTCAGCCTGCTTTTTCAGAGGCGAAGGCAGCCTGTTCGACCAGATCGTCAACGATCCGCCCGACACCGCGCTGCACCCCGAGCTCGCCTGGGACGCGCATGTCCGCCTAGGTGGAAATGAAGAGTTGTGTTTTGCCGAGAATGCGTTCCTCCGCGACCGGCGGCGGCGGATGGTCAAGGCGTTCGCATATTACCTCGACGTGCCGGAGAGCGAGATGGACGAGCGGGACTTGCCCGTCATCTCCATCGCCAGTAGCGGAGGAGGTGAGCTGCTTTGACGCTGCACTAATATCTGCATACCTGACGCAGATCGGTTCGCAGGCTATCGGGCGATGACGAGTACGCTGGGCGCTCTGCAAGGCGTGCAAAGCTCGGGTCTCCTCGACTGTAGTGCGTGCCTCGTGCCGACGCGTTTCCAGTACATCACTGACATAGCAGTGTAGCAACGTACTTAGCCGGTCTCTCGGGATCTTCATGGGCCCTTACAAGCCTGTACGGGGTCGGACACGGCGACGTCGACCGAACCGTCAAGCACATCCGCGACCGGATTGTCACGCCTTTCCTCCATCCTTCTTCTCTCGACATTCTCACCTCACCCCCGACCAACAAGGTAGGATTGACTATACGAAGCCAAAGCCAACATCCCGAACTGAATAATGGACGCAGTACCTGCTCGAAGGCGTCATCCGCAAGGCGACCAGTCCCGGTGCCGAGCTGTCCATGACGGACTTGTACGGAACTTTGGTTTCTACGCGCATTTTCGTCCCCAAAAATCCGTACGACCTCGACCCGCGCGACCTCAAGCTTTCGCACCATCGCATCCACGTCGACAACGCCTCACTCCCGCTCCCCATCTACACTTGCGTCCGACACCATATCCCGGAGGAACTCGAGAGCGAGCTCGACGACGTCCGGCGTGAGAAACGGAACGCGTTCATCTCCAACGCGAGGAGAGACGACCTAGAGACCAAGGCGGAGGGGATCGTCAGCGCCGGTCACTACCAGTGGTTCGAGCAGACGCCGTACGAGTTTGGGTGTGACGAGCTGGGCGGTGAGTGCCTCATTTGCTTCTGTGCAGTTGTAGTGGCTCATCTGATTCTGGTGGGAACGCAGCTTGGATTCCCACTTGGGCGCTTGGCCGGCGCTTCGACAAAGGTAGCAGCACATGCCGAGTGGTAGGGACAATGCCCCGTTCCCAACGAAATGCCCTTTGCTGCAAAGGCTGACTACTGTGTGCAACTTTGCAGCCGGAACTTTCGCTCACGATCCTTGTCGGGTAAGCATTGATGATTCCACTTTGACGATCACAGTCTCTGCTGAAAGTGGCGCTCTCGCAGCATCTACGGGTATGCTTGTGTAGTGCTCGTTCCCAAAATTATGCAGCTAACGAGTTGAGCTGCAGATCCGCATTCTGCTCTTCGCTATTCAACTACATCCGCGAACTACAGCCCTTCATCTCGTCGATGCCTTTCTCGGACACGCTCCAGAAGCTCATCTCCGAGCGCGAGAAGAACCTGCAAATCATCCACCCGGTCGCTCCGAATGAGATTCCCTCGTTCGTCCGCGGCCTGGAAGACTCGCAGCTACGTCAAGGAGCACCGGCGGGTATGGGAAAGAAGGAGACGCTCGGGCTGATGGTGAGCTAATTCGGTGCACTTCGCTCCTGCAGTTGCTGACCTTTCGGGGCATGTTTAGGATGCTGGCGGTACGTGAAGAATGCGTCGGCGGCAGTTTTCCGTGCTGAGTCTTCACCCGTATCGCAGCTGTTCTCAACATCCCCTATTTCCCGTTGATGCGGAGAAACGTCGACATGATCGTTGCTCTCGACAACTCGGCTGATTCTCACGTACGTGTCTCACTCGACTCCGACGCGCGTAATTCGAGTCGCTGATTGCTTACTCACTTCAGGAACTGTGGTTTACTCGCGCTGAAGGTGCGAACGCACGAGTGGCAGTGTCGCTGTCGCGCTGAAATACTGAAAACCCGACTTTCACAGAGCTCGCGGCCAAGCGCGGACTCAAGACGTGGCCTCGGGGCGCCCGCTGGCCAAAGCAAGTCACAGAAGCTGGCGAGGCTGAGCCGCTGTCCTACCCTGCAAGCTGCCTTCCCTGGATTCCGTCCGCTAAGGGGTCCGCCTCTCCGCCCGCGAAGTCTTCTCCCGAGGACGCCAACCGCCGGTTGGCCGCGGCGCAGGAGAGCGATGTCCTCGCACAAGCCGAGCGCCAGCGCGAACTCACAAACGGCGATGGGCCCGAACCATCGATCTCGCCACCACCGTCGCCCGCATCTTCGAGCCCTGCGCCTTATCCTATGTCTATCTGGATTGGCTCGAGCCAGGAGTCCGAGGAGTCCAGCGAGGTTGACCCGGACAACATAGACGAAACGCACGCTGCTGTTTCTTCTCTTCGCCGCCCAGAGTGCCCACTGACTGCGTTTCATCCTCAGGGAGCTTGCCAAACGGGACGGAATCGCGGTCGTCTATTTACCGCTCGTTGCAAATGAAGCCGCCGTGCCGGACTTTGACCCGGTCGAAGCCTGGTCCACCT
The DNA here is from genome assembly GCA_000826855.1 of Basidioascus undulatus. Taxonomy (NCBI): domain Eukaryota; kingdom Fungi; phylum Basidiomycota; class Geminibasidiomycetes; order Geminibasidiales; family Geminibasidiaceae; genus Basidioascus; species Basidioascus undulatus. Next base: position 12,200 of record JTLS01000006.1, read on the forward strand.
GGCGGTCGGTCTGCCCATCTCTAGCTTCGAATTGACGGAACCTCTCGGGCTGACTCCGCTCTTTGGCAGGTTCGACTACAAGCCGGAGGAGACCGATAAGCTGCTCAAGCTGTGCGAGGAGAACGTCAAATTCGCAGACCCCAAATTGAAGCGCGTCACGAAGGCCATCTGGAGACGCAAGCGCGATGCACGTTTGGCTAAGGAGAGGAAGGATAAGATCGCGCACCACAGCGAAGCTTCTTTGTAGTCTACCGTTATTGAATACACGAGTCACGCACACACGATTGAAGTCAATTGTTCAATTTAATTAACAGCGGACTTTCGCGCGCGTAAATAATGATGAAGAGGCGGCTGGATGCTTTGTGTGGCAAAGTGAGCAAAAAGAGTCCTCAAGGGTTACAGGCGGAAGGGGAATGAAGCGAGAAGGGTTTGCGAAACAAAACAATAATAAGGCGCAAAATGGAATCACAGGAGATAAGCGCGGGAATGAAGCACAATCAAACCACAATGCAATAACGAGACCTCCCTTCGGTCCTCTCGTCCGTTTTCCGGCGACCCCCCCTCAGCGCTGCTGCTCCGCTTCCGACCCGTTCCTCGGCACGCTCGCGTACGAGTACCCCCAGCGGTTGTCCTCCGCGGAGCCCACGTGTGCCGACGGGGCCGACGTGTCGCTCGCGGTGCGCGTGTGGTACGGGATGAACCCGCCGCCGCCCTGGTGCGGCGAGTAGAATGTCGGGCTCGGCGTGTGCGCGGACATATCCGGGCTCGCGCCGACCGCGCCGCTGCCCGCGCCGTAGTCGCCCGAGGACGGGTTGAGGCCGACGGGACGCGAGAGGCCGGGCATCGACGGCGGGCCGCTGTGCGCTGAGTAGGAGCCGTACGACGGGCCCGCCGAGCTGCCCATCGACGGCGAGTTCAGGCCGGAGTTGTGAAAGAACTCGCCAAAGTCGAAGGACGGGTCGGCCTTGATCGGCGGGCCGCCTGGCGGGGGAGGGCCATGCGAGAGCGGGGGTGGCGCCGGGAGAGAGGGTTGCGACGTCGGCGGGCCATAGCTGGTTCCGGGGTTGTCAGAGAAACTGGGTGTGGAGCCGCTGTAGGGGGATGCAGGAGAGTTGATGGGAGGAGAGAGGACGGTAGGGTGTTGGGGCGGGCCGGGGGAGGCAGGAGCGTTGCCGGGAGGAGGGAGCGAAGGGGGAGGGGGACCGGTGTAGCCAGGGTAGTTGGCGGACTGCGGGTGGATCGAGAAGATCAGTCGTCGTCATATAAAAGGAAACGAAAGCCCGAGGCGCACGTATTTGCCGATGATCTTCTTCAACGCGTTCGTCATGATGGCCCAGGGGAAGACCTTGACGTCCTTCTCGATGTTGCGTGGCTTCGGGTTCGGGAAACTCATGATGAGTTTGAAGAAGTCCTCGCTCTCGGGCTTGGCCTTGGAGACGGTCATCGGGCGGAAGCCCTCGAGGTTGCGGCGGATGCGGTTCTTCTCCTCGACGCTGAAGCGGACGCCGACGAGCGCCTCGAGGAGGTAGATCGCGTCTACGGACGTGACGAAGCACTCGTTGCGGTCCTCGCGGAATATACACGAGATGACGATCGAGTTCGGCACGTACTCCTGTTGCGAGATCGGGCGGAACGTCGCGTGGATCACCGGCCCGTCCTGCCGACGCCAGAACTGGACGAGGCGACGGCGTGCGTTCCACTCCTCCTGGGTCCTGTATAGCGAAGCGAGGGAGAATTTTAGCAAGGACCGCATGGAATAGCGAGCGACAAAGGAAGGAACGGACCATTGCACCGCCATGTCCTGGAGGTTGCCATGCAGCTGCAAGCTCGCCTTGTTGGTGATCGCCGTATACGGGTTGTACGGCGCGCCGGGCGGGCCCTGGATCTGGCTCGTGCGGATGAGCTGCGGCTGCTGGCCGCCGGGCGGCACTGGCGCAGGTGCGGGCGGCGTCGCGGCTGACGATCCAGGAGGCGGCGTGAGGCCGCCATTAGATGAAGGGGTCGTCTTGCTAGATGTGGGTAGGCCGGACCCCGACGCGGACGCGTACGAGGACGACTGGGTATCGGGCAGGTCGAGGCGAGATGCGGAGGGAGAGATGGTGGGGACGGAGGTGAAGGGAGATGCTGCGAGGTATTCCCCGACCACAGTTAGGACTGCCGAAACCACAATGGAAGCACCGCCACGTACAAGCAGATGCCGGCAAGCCGCTGGACGTGGGATTCTCGTTGACTGTGGGCATGAACGCGTGGAAGCTGGCGCTAGGTGCTGAGCGTTCGGCGGCGTCTGCAAGGTAAGATGGACACAGGTGATTGAGTCAAGTCAGTCTTATGTGTAAAAAGCCAGGTCGACTGCGGCGAGCAAACCGAGAGGTGCGGGAGAGGCAAGACGTACCCCGCAGCTGCGGCTGGCTCGTCGCTTTGCGCAGGTTGAGCTGCACCGAGGGGCTCGCGCGATCTGAATACAGCGGATCGCCCGACCGCTTGGTACTCAAGCGTGGCGAGGGAGCTAGAATACGCACAGCGCCGTTAGCTTCGTCCTCGCCCAGCAAAGCCGAATGCGGCAAACAAGAGGTAGACTCACGAACGCCCCAGTATGTAAAGCTTCCAAACTCGACCGACTCGACCACCCTCCCCGCATCATCAAGCGCCTGCACGAACAGTGCGACGCGAGTGTTGGTCCACTGCGTCTGCGCGAATGGCGGCGCGGCGGCGGAGAGGAGGAGCGCGCCCTGCGTGACGCCACCCTCCGAGCGATTGACGCGCGTCGCGACGGGCGCGGTGCCGAACAGGATGCGGAGCTGCTTGCCCGTGCTGGGCTGAGGGAGGCGCGTCGGCGCGGCGGGACTCGGCGGATTGGAGGCAGTCGAGAGGAAGACATCGGCCCAGACGCGAAGCATAACGCCCTCCTCGCCCTGCGCCGGCGAGTACGAGTAGGTCTGGAGCGTGCCCGAATGACCGCTCGCGCTCGGGAGAGCCTCGACCGGGGTCGCGTGCTGGAACGAGGCCGAGGTAGCAGACGAAGGGGCGGATGGGTCGGAGGGTAGGGTGTCCGTGGTCGTCGAAGGGGAGAGGATGGGGTAGCCGATTGCGGTCAACTTGGTTGAGACGTCGGACGCGGTCGCTGTGCCGGCGGGACCGCCCATGGTCGTGGCATGCGGCATGACAGGGCTGCTCGTGGCGCTGTAGTACCCCGACCTCGGAGGAGGTGGTGGGGCGGGGGGCGCGCCATTGTTGGAGCCGAAGGACGAGAAGCGCTGGTGGCCGGGAACGAAGGCCGCGCCGGAGGTGCTCGAGGTGGGGGAGGGGGCGCCGCCGCTCATGTCGAAAAGGAGAAAAGGAGGGGTAAAGAGTAATAACGTTAAGACGTCGAAGGATGGGTAATAGAATAGATATCCGGGAGAGGACGAGCAGCGGTTGGGCGTGCGGCCGTCTGAGGGTGGGCGAGGGAAAGTCAGGGGAAGGAGGAGTCAGTGAATTGCAAGACCGGAGGGTGCGAGAGGAGATGCAGATGAGAAGGTGCAGATGAGTCGGTGCTCGGACAGAGGCTTCTCTGATAACCCATGCCCTAGCGCCGCGGACGCGCGAGCGGGGGTTATAGCGGGTCGTGTTGAGAACACTAGTCCGAGTGAGTCTACCGCGCTATAGACGTGTCCCGCAGCCTCCGACACGACCATCGAGAGCGGGACATTCGATGTCCCAAACTGACCGGCAACCTGGAGGCAGTGGACCGTCCTCCATTGATTCTCTAGTTGCAAAAGGCCATCCCTTTGCCAGCCGAGGGATGCCGAGCACTGCCCAATCGCACGAAACCTCCACAGACGAGACGGGCAGACTCACCTCTGTAAGGTGACACGCGGCGGGATCGGGCGGGGCGGGTAGGTGAATGAGGCGAGTCGGAGGTGAAGACAGGGACGGGCGAAGGCGCAGCGTCGGTGTCGGTGTCAAAGACCGAGGATACGAGACAGTGTCGACGCAGATGGCGGGGAGAAGCAAGGGGGAAAGAGATGGTCAAGCGGATTGTCGCTGAGATGAGACAATGTGTCGGGTCAGCCCCATCGTCTTGCGCACCGTACGCGCCGAATAAGAGCAAGATGCTGCGTACAAGTTAATGACCGCGATAGCGACGCACTATCAGCGTCGATGCCAGACTCCTTCGCGAAAGTAGGTGGGAAGGTCCAACCCGCCCAGAGCTTCGCGGCCGAGCTCGATGGGCACGATGCGTCTGTGCCTTGGACTGCGCGCCCTTCGAACGGGGCCCGAACGCAGAGCCTACAGAGGCGGTCTCGGGTGCGGGTCTTTGGCAGGCGCGCCGGGCCGGGCGTGCCAGTCGGAAGGGTGTGCGAGGGGGGAGGGGTAAGGGTAGGGTGCGTCCGAGTGGATGAGCCGCGTCACGCGTAATGAGAGCCCGCGTCGGCGCTGTTGGCGATGGTGAGCGTAAAAGAGTGAACGGCGCGTACGAGTATGGGGGGTGAGGTGTGTAGGACGGATATTAGGCCGTGCCCGGGCGAGGACACGACGGGGGACGATGGAGGCAGGCGAGAAGAGGGCGCGCGATGAAGTCGAAAGCAAGACCTTGCGCTTGCCGAACAGCGGCCAGACACGCCGACAGGGCGGCGCTTCTTCGAACCATACTCGCACATTTTGCTCCCTTTCATTACCACCCAGCTGGAGGCTCCATAAAAGCCTCATCTAATGTCCCGCTGCCACGACCAGAGAGTAAGAACTCCCATATTCACTTGGCCATAACATTGAAAGCACCGCCCAGCAGTAGCGGGCCCAAGAAGGCCCGCCAAAGCCAGGATGCAGATCAGCGGGCTGATTATCGTCATAAATACTTCCACTACATTCTGCGTTAGGTCTTGTTGTCTCTCTGCGAGGCCTTGGTTTGTCCCGATGTCTACTTGCCAATTTACCCCCGAGTCGTCTTGATGATTGTTGTAGAGGATGCGTCCGTCGTGAACGCTGAAGCAGGCCTGCACCGCTTACAGGCACCATCACGAGGCGACGTCCGGCGAACCGTCTAAACTTCGGTGCCTTGCACGAGCATTGCACTTTCTCGGTTGGAGTGTTGCTCGTCTGCAGCCTCTTCTCAGCTGGTACCGTCCTTAAAGATGCTGTGAATCGCGCATGGTCCCAGAAGACTGAAAAATCGATGCGAAAGTTGCAATACCTTTGTGAGCCGTTGACAGACCGTTTGCAGACTGCGTCGGGCGCCGGTGCCGAGCGGCGGGCCTAGTGGATTTCTACGCCGCGTCGCGACCGCAAAAAGCAACTCCGTGTTCTTTACATAATGAGAATAATGCAGTGACGATATTTGCAAGCGTCTTCCGCTTCCGAGGCTCGATGGAGCTTCTGCGGCGCAATGGACATGCAAAATGCCGAGGCTGCCAAGGAGACCCAGAATGTTAAAGAGTGACGGCAGCGGCTGCATCGGTACGGCAAGTTCAGAGGTACACCTTTATACCGAAGAGGAGGAAGAGAATAATGGCCTGAAGAGCGAACACCTGCTGCTCAGGCACTTGCGAGCCACCAAACGCTCATGACAACGCTGCTGGTCCCCGTTTGTTCTCTAACACACTGATCCTTCAAGAAAGAGAGATGGGTAGATTGACAACGCTGACCCTCCATGGGGAGACTAACCTGTGAACGAGGCTCGCAGAATCGCAAGGCCCAGCACAGTATCATGGCGTTGCAAGCTTTCTACGCCAGGCGCCGGGGCCCGTCATCCCCTATTTTATTATTCTCTGTCTTCCTTCGAGCCCAGACGAGAAGACGGAAAGTTCGAGGGAAGGATCACTGCGCCTGGGCGGTTGAGGCTTGCGCCTTGCCGCCCCCACCTGGCCCCCACCGTCATGGATGCCCACTGTGATTACTCGCAAGTCGGCATTGAAAAAGCTTGACTGTAACTATGCGGTACAATCAAAACACAAGAAGGCTGGTGATGGTACCGGGACCTTTCCCATGTCAACAAAGACGGTGTTCGTGATCAAACCCAGCAAGCAAAGCAAAAGCAAACATTCAGCATCGGAGTCCGGACCTTCAGGTGGCGTCGCAATGCCACCTGCCTGGCGGCGCACCGGTTTGCTCATGAAAACATCATCGGCACCATTTCATCTTGCCTTTCATTTCACCGATCCCTGGATAACTATGTCCGCATGGCCACGCGCTCGAGCTGTCTCGCAGCATGAGCGCACGTTGCTGATATATAACGGACGGTGCGAACGGTGTGGACGCCTCGAAGCGCTTGGGTCGTCGGTACCCGAGTCGCGTGTGAAACAAACGCATTATGGTAAACCTTGCTGATCATCGCGTGTGCGTGGGAAACATGAAATGAAGAACATCTTGTTGCACTCAGTTGTTACATCTTGCTCGGTCATTTGTTTCCATCGTCTTGGACGACTGCTGAATGCAATTGCAAAGAATTGTCATGGGCCTGACCAGGAAGACTTCTTCGCGAAGATTTATGGCATTCGCGGCCTGCAAAAGCCACGTCTGGATCACAAGAACAATGGTGTTCTCGGCGAAGAAACTCATAAGGTACTGTATTTCCAAATTACCGCAATCCAGCTGACCGCTTGCAACGGCAGTTTCCAAGCGCTGGCGGTTCAATGGGCCAGTGCCCAAGGAGCAGGCCAAAGTGTGCTCAATGGATATAGGGCCGGTCATGTTGCAACACCCATGACCATGTCTGACTGAGAGCGGCTGTGAGACGAAGGGAACGCGAGAGCCCATGCTTTGATGCTTAGCAATTCTGAGAGCAGCTTTGCGGTAAAGGTTCCAAATTTGTGCAGCGCGCACATGTGTAGGTGCTGTCTTAGGCTGTCGGTGATCTGGTTTAGCTCAGCAGCGCCGTAGTTCGAAGCTGGAGCTACCCGATCAACAGATTCGAGCTGTCGAGACCGCGACACCAGTTCAGTTCCGACGGACGTGCCCCCAATCAGAACATCTATATACATTATCTCCCCCGCATAGGACCAGCCTCGTCCCGTCCTGTAGTCCTCATTGCAGCCCTTCACTCGGAAACCATCGCCTTGATATGCAGGGGGACCTGCACTTGGCAGTCCGGAGCGGACACCGGGGCACATACGACCTCTTTGACTGGAAGGGAGCCGAACCAATACTTTCCGATCACGGAAGCGTCATTGAGGTCCTGCTCAGACGGGATACGTGAGGTGAGCGCTGTGCCAGCTCGACAATGGCTTTACCAGAGAAGAAAGGAACACACGGATGGCGGGTTTGTACTGATGACTCCAGAGCAAGGGGTATCGTCTGTGTATTTTTTCCCACTGTGTCCCTCGCTCCACAGTATTAGCCATCGCATGACCATGATGGGACTACCACCACCCCACACACCTGGCACTGTTGACTCTGAGCCGACAAACCCACGTCCTCCCAAGCTCTTCTTCGTTCATAACTCGACTCGCATCCCACATCCCTGGGACAGCCCGTTCCGTAATAAGTCGCAGCGCTGCGGTGCGCCCGGCCTTGTCGTCAGACGCGAAGGGGAGCACAGTGCAGTGCAACGTCGCGGATACATAGTGGAGAGAGGAGTTGTATGGAGTGAGAGCGATATAGTATCTGCAAGGCAGGGTATTTAGCACTTGGTTTCATATATCCAGCTAGAACAAAGAGAGGAAGGAAGCGGGCGGGAATACCCTTGTACTTCGGAGGCCGAAACGCACACAGGCGTTCCGGCATCGCATGTAGCTTCGGCGAAGCGGGTGTCGACAGCAGCTGCGTTATTTTGAAGGTCAGGTCAGAGACAGTACACGAGAAGGAAATGCCCAAGACACACAGTGCGCGTAGACGAAAACCCCCTCGTCCCCCTTGTCTTCCAGCGCACCGATCATGGGTACGACGACGGGTACGCCCTCGTCAGGGTCTACGAATCCGAAGTTAAGGAGCTTGGCTTTCTCCTATAGTATGTGTGGATGTGTGCAAGGGGAGGCCCCAAGGCTCAGGAACCGCAAGAACGGGACAATAAAGGAAGTACGCACGACAACGCCATGGATAAACGCTTTGTCGTACTTCCCCTTGTCCTTGCGGCGAGGAGTGCTCAGTGAGGTACGATCGTAGATTCGTTCGATTGCTGCTCGTGGGCAGGACATGGTTGAACGGAGATAGGTGAGGAAGTCGGATGCAAGGAACTGAAGCTGAGCCGGTGCTCGTCGCGCTGAAAAGACGTTTTTATGGCCGAATGTCGCGCTCCGAGTCACAGCCCAATTACGTACGCTGTTTCTTAGAAGACAATCCGAGTCATGGGTGGCCAAGGGGTGGCGAACATTGAAAGCAACAAGATACTGTAAGCGTCGGCAGTGGGTTCAGGCTGTTCTCCAACGGTGATCCGCCAATTTAGGCGCGGCTCACTACGTGCGGTATAGGCTTGCTCGCTCGTTGTGAGGTGTAAAAGTTGTTATGCGTGCAAGGTCTCATCCACTTGCATCGAACTGGCTTAAAAAGCATATCCCAAACCCCAGTGGGCCCGTGAAACCCGATCAAAGGGCTGTAGTCACGAAGGCTGTAGTCACGGTCTGGAAATACAGGCACCAGCACTCTGTCGGCATGCTGCATGGCAAGGCGGCAGGAGACCAGATAAGTGCTGGTCCTGTAAGTAGAACCAATACTGTAGCCGAATTCAAATACTCTACAGAAGCAAGCGTGTGCATGGGTGCTGGGAGTGGAGAGCAGCGCAGTTGCATTGAGAAGGTCCAAAATCAATGAGTTGGCACGGTATGCATGAGATAATTCCCATGGCGTCAAGGCGGACGAAATAAAAGGCTATCTATACACTAAGTTGCATTTCCTCTAAAGGTGGAGAGTTTGCATTGCGCCTAGATGGTGGTGTTTGAAACACACGATTCTACCTGCCACTTGTGAAACCTCCAGACCTCTGCAGACAATGCCGCGAGTGCTGGCAACGGTTACGGGTAGTGGAGATAAATTCAAAGGGTCATGCTTTATAGGAAGCTCTGTATTCCGGACTGTGGCAATGTGCAGCGGTTTAAGGCCGCTGACAGAAGGGGGCAACAATGACAGCGTGTTTGCGTCCCCCTTCAAGTACCGTTGCGTGCCCGACGGAAGTGGCAAGTCAAGAACATACTCGCGTAAAGCCACCCTGTCTCTCTTTCTCCACCCCCACTCTCTCGGCAGGGAACAAGACTGCTTGCGACAGCTCGGCTTCGGGCTCCCCATTCAACCTTCGCCCGAGGCAACTCATTCACTCGTCCGCAACCGTGTTTGTGACAATCTTCGTCCCCAGCTCCGCCTTTCGTTCGGTGTTCGGTGTGGACGAGGTCCGAGGTTGGTCAGTCATTATAAAGGGCTTTCTGGTGGACTTTATACCCCTGGAAATTGATGTTCAAGCTCATACGCTCAACGACCAAAAACTTGTTCCCTCAATTCACAGCTCTTGCCCCGCAATGCACGCGATCGTGTGGGCTGAATTTCTCTTGGAAGGGTGTGGAGACACCGCTACTGACCACCTTCTCATCCTTGGCCCAGCTTCGGTGCCAGTCGCGGTTGTGGCTACCATGCTGCGGTGGAGCTCCTCTCCTCCGGCTGGACTTGCACACTCCTACTCCGCAGACCTGGCATCATCTCATGCGACCCAGCCTTCTCAACCTACATCACGGAAGGCAGAGCTCGTCTGGTCAAGGGCGATGCGTTCACCGTCGGAGACGTCCGCGGGCTGTTTCAAGGGGATGAGAAGGTGGACTTGGTCATCTCTTCCATCGGTAAGATGACTCTTGGACTCTTCAGAGGCTCATAATTTTTCACTCACAATGCTGACTCGTTTCCACTTCTTTTTTGTCAAGGCGGCAACCCGTCCGAGGGTAAGTTCAGCCTACGCAAAGGCCTGCAGCTTCCCAACCCCGACATCACGACCCGCGCCTCCCTCGTCCTCCTCTCCGTTCTCGAGTCTCTTCCATACGCTGCACCCCGTTTGATTGTCGTATCCAGCACGGGACTGGGTAAGTCGCACTCCGAGCTCCCTCTCCTTTTGCAGGTGCGCCCCCGAACTACACGTCCACTTCACATTCCGCGCCGACCTTTCCTTCGCGTTTCTGTTTTCCTCTTCAGCCCCTGTATGGCTGGATCCTTGCTGGTCCGCATGAAGATAAGGTTGGGCTCGAGGTAAGTGGACCTACAAAGCTTCCAGTTCTTCCCACCTGAACTTACCGTCATGTCTCCCACCAACAGTACTCCGTCATCTACGCCTCCCGCTCCATGATCTGGCCGGCCGACGAGCCGCCTCCGAAGCCGGAGATCCTGCCTGCTGGAACGCTAAACAGCATCAAGCCCAACTTCCTCCCCGAGCTCATCATCGTGCGCCCCGCACTGCTCACCGACGGCAAGGCCACCGGAACGTACAGGACGGATGAGCATCTCACCGCTTACACCATCTCTCGCGCGGATATCGGCCGCTTCATTGCGACTCAGTGCGTGCCCGGCAGGGAGGAGTGGGTGAATAAGGCCGTGGCCGTGGGTTATTGAGGTGTCGTGAGATCGGTGCAATGAGTTCATTTCAATGCAGCTTGGCCAGATCAGACCAATTGAAAGGGAATCTGAATTTACTTGTGTTCTGTGCACACCCTTCCGCGTGCTACCTGGCCCACATTCCTTCCTTCCTCCCCCTACCGCCGAGCATCTGACGCAGTGACGCAGCGCTACGCGCCGCCCTCCGCAGACTGCAATCCAGATGGGTTGAGAATGCCCAATGACTTATAAGAAGCCCAGCTTAACAATTTTGATTCACGTATCATGCTTGGAGAACGGGGCTGTGCCTCGCTACCGCAGTGCAGCAAGTCTGTTGTCATCTATGACCCGCTACTGTATATTTTCCCAAGTCAATTCCCAAGCATAGAGGCACAAGGAGGCTTGAAAATGTTCGTGATCCTAGAGTTTGAGTCAGCGCTATCTGACACCGGAGTGCTTGAAGGACCGCATCTCGAGTTGCTGTTGTGTGTGACTGACTGTGCCGTCTCTTCTCTTCAACACCCTCTCATTTAGGAATACCGAGCCATATTTCAGTCTTTAACTGTACGTATAGCGCAGAAAACGCGAATTACAACGACGCACCTGTCACCTGCTTCCATCTTCCGCCTTCTCCACTGCTCGGCTTCCTTCTTCGCTCCCCTGGATTCAGACGGTAGGTGAGCCGCGCGACTTTTGGCATGGCTGGTCTTTTTCGGCCTGCTCTAGGTGGGTTGGAGGTGCGACTTTGGCGAACGGCTTGTTCCTCTTGGCCTCCTCGGGACATAGAAGGTGGGTCGGAAGTGCGATGCTGGGAAAGGGTTCGCGCTCGGCGCTCGACATGTCTGGGGCACTTGAAATGTTTGAAAGGGTAACGGAGTTCAGGAATATGGGAAGGATTCAATCTTGTGCTTGTGTGTTGAGGTTGAGTGCGAACCGATTCGGAAGTGGATGCTGCTTACTCCCCTTTGCTTCCGCTTGATCATTTCTGACTTTTTCGCTAATCCAAGCTGATCGGCGGCAAGTGGTTCTTTCACTGCAAGTGACTTCTTGGCGGATAACTTTTCTTCCACTCACCTTTTAGGGAGCATCTCTACCGAGCGACAAAGGGGTTCCGCCCATCCTGGTCCATGGTCTATGTTTGCCGTTGTTGTCGAGCTTGCCCGCCATCGAGACTTTTTCGCTCCGAAAGTATCTGATCTCAAGCTCATATATGTGTTCTGTGCTGCCTGAAGCTTAGCCTCGGGAGGCATGATAGCATAGTCTTTCATTCAGTGTAATTCACCAGTCATCGTCAAGAGCCTCAGTACTGCAACAGCTACAGTCTTTCCCACAACAGCCCCTTGAAGTGACATCTACCAACGCGAAATGTCGTGGGACTACCGCTTAGAACACGCGCTGAAACAACGGAGCAGATGTTAACCACAGATTTGGCTCTTATGAAATAGCACTCACGAAATGGTGCTTCTTGCCAACGGTCGAGATGTCCTCGATCTCCTCGGGTTTGACCTTTGCGAGCGACCCCACCTGCAAGTACTCCTCCAAGCGAGACCGCTTCGAGCTGGTTCTGTACCGCCTACTCTGTGTCAGCAAAAGTGATTCCATGAGCCAGCTACAATGAAAACTGCAATGTCCTGCGAGCGGACCCAGGAGCACCTGCCCCTCTGTACGGAAGGCTCCCTTGTGAGTACTCGGGAGTATGTCTTGGCACTCTAGCAGCAGAACATACCGTTGATGCTATAGCTTGAAGCGATCTTCTTCAGTGTGGCGTTCAGGTGCCTAGTGATGGGGGTGAGGGGTCCGTATGACTGATGGGAAGTCAGGTCGGCAATAGACAAGGTGGTTCTGCACATGTCAAACGTCAAATGGACTGCTCTCCTCTAGGACGATGTTGTGCACCTTCGCGAAGTTCTGCACTGCCTCGGCTTGATCGAGGATGAGTGGGTGGTACTCGATCTGAAACAAAGAAACACCCCTAGTCAGCGGTCTGCAGCAGCCAGGAAGGCAAAGGGAGACGCACTTGATTGATAGCGGGCTTTATGCGAGCAGCTCCTCCAGATCGGGGACCTTGAAGTTGCTGACGCCGATGGACTTGGCACATCCTTGCTCCTGCGGTCGCTGCAAATGAGCTTGCGGCATTGCGACGTTCAACTACAACCCGTAAACGCACCTTGAAGTCCTCGAGCTGGTTCCAGACCTTGTCCAGTCCGCCGCCCTCCTTGGCGAACTTGGGTTGGTGGATCAGGTAAAGGTCGACATACGAGAGTCCCAACTGTGCATCGGGGTAAGCCTATGAGTGTCGCAACGCTCCCATCACACCAGAGTGCCTTACCTTCCGCAGGCTCGCTTCAAAGCTCTCCTTCACATCCCCACCGCCGTACTTGGTCGTGACGTAAAGCTGCTCGCGAGAAATGCCGCTTTCCTTGATCGCCTGTCCGACGGATTCCTCGTTGCCGTACTGTAACAGCAGACTGCATCAGTCAACGGAAGAACTACGGAAAGCCGAAGGGTCGCCAACGCACGACTTGGGCGGCATCGATGTGGCGGAAGCCAGCCTTAAGCGCAGTAAGGACTTGCTCTTCGGCGTCCTTGTTGTACAGGGCAGTACCGGTGCCGAAGGCACTGCATGAATGACCGGGTTAATGCATCCTGAGGCTGAGGGGTAGCACGGGACGACGCACGGAGAAGGTATCTCATTGCCATCCAAGAGCTTGTACGAGCCGTAGAGCGCCTTGACCATGATGGGCAGATGATCAGTGGAGTGAGATATTCGAATGCAGAAGTGGAAGAATTGATGGTGGGCAGAGAGCGGCTCGCAACTTGGTTGATAAAGGCCTGCAAGCAGATTGCATCATTCCATCTCGTTATCGAGTAAGCACGATCGATGGTGCGGTAAGCAACGACAGTGGTCCGCAGCAAGAACGACATCAGTACGCGATGGCACGATGCTAACAGAGCCTCACGACAGTATACCCAGCATCAGATAGTGTTGGTAAGCTCACGTAAAAACACGTACGAAGAACGCCGGTGTGGGAGATTGCTGAAATGTCCCGAGATGCAGCATAAATATGATGGAATATTGTTTTGAAAGCGATCCATAGGAGAGCATCCAAGCGTCAAAGCCGAACAACTTCTCCATGATGTTCATGTCAAGCTCAGAAATGCAACCATGTCCCTCTTTTCTAGCCGCCAGCTCCTACTGGTCCATGTCTGAAGAAAACGGTGATCAGCATTCCGGCAGTCTGAGATGAGTAATGAACAGTCGAATGAACAGTCGACGTACGGTCCATGAAGTTGCGGTAGTGGTACTTCTTGCCAATGTCGGATATCTCCTTGATCTCGGTCGCCTCGAGGTTGGGCAGCTCCGCCACCCTCAAGTACTCCTCCAGACGCTCCTGCTTGGAGCTCGTACTGTTGCGCGCTTCTCAATCTCGGACGGTTGCAAGGTACTGAGAAAGGAGATATGACGAACGTGACCACTACGATGTTCTGCGAGCGCACCCAATTGAGAAGCGCCTGGCCCTCTGGGGAGGTGGCATACGAGGGTAAGCAAACGAATCAACAAACTAAGACACAGCTGCGTGGAGACAAAAAGGAGGCTTTACCAGTGCCGCCGTACTTCTTCGCAATCTTCTTGACAGCCTCGTCAAGTTCCGGCTCAGACTTGCGAATCAGGGGGCTCAGAGGGCCGTAGGCCTGTATAAAATCAAGCAGTGTTAACGTGCTGAAGCTGAAGGCTGAGCAGGCAGAATTTGAAGCGCACCTCAAGGATGATACCGTGCTTCCCTGCCAACTTTTGGATGCCCTCAGCCTTGTCAAGTACGAAAGCGTGGTATTCAATCTACGGAGACAGAATAATCAGAATAGGCATTTCCGAAGCGGACGAGAACGGGAGGATTTACGCACCTGGTTCACGGCTGGCTTGACCTTGGCCGTCTTCAGAAGCTCCTCCAAGTCCTTGACGCGGTAGTTGGACACGCCGATCGACCTGCGATGCGGCCAGAGTCAGTTTATTTGCCTAGTTCAATTCGATCATTGAAGTAAACGCACTTGACATGGCCTTGCGCCTGACAGGCAAGGAAGTGCACAACAGCCACATGGGGTCGTCACTGGCGCTTGACGCACCTGCAGCTCCTCCAGAATCTTCCAAGACCCAGCAATGCCGCCCTGGTCCTTGACGAGCTCAGGACTGTGGATGAGGTACAGGTCGACCCAATCCAGGCCAAGCTGTTGGAGCGGATCCACGTCAGTCAACGAAGACGCTGCAGTGACTGAGGTACTTATACTTTTTTCAGGCTCGTGTTGAAGCTCTCCTTGATGTCACCGCCTCCGTACTTCGTCGTCTGTTAACACAATGCGATTGCGTGAGCAGAGCACGTTCGAGCGTGTATTGTAAGAGCGCGACGTACAACGTAGAGCTGGTCGCGAGGGATGCCGCTCTCCTTGATAGCAGCACCGACGGACTCCTCGTTCGCGTACTGTTCGTCCCAGAAGTTCAGCTACCATTCCAAGTGTAGATTCCGCGAGACGAACCATCTGAGCCGCGTCGATGTGGCGAAAGCCAGTCTTGAGAGCGAGGAGGACCTGGTCCTTCGCGTCCTTGGAGTAGAGCGCCGTGCCCGTACCGAAGGCTCTGGACAACAGGACCACCTCGCATAAGCAAGCCCGTAAGAGGCGTGTTCGAGGAACTGCACGAACGGCGAAGGGATCTGAGTCCCGTTGTTGAGCTTGATGGGCGCGTAAGTGGAGTGGACCATGGTGCGATGGATGGTTAGAGCGGGGTATGTGAAGGGTATGCGAGATCTATGAGCGGTATGAGATAGGAGATGCTTTGTTGCAGGTAGAGGGGAGAGTCGGATGGCAAGCATGGTCCTGGGGGCGACTCGTGGAGCTTCGTTACGTCAAGAGTGCGGCGATTATGTGGAAGGCCCGAAGGTGGAGGGTCCTAAATACCTAGTACTATTGTTCGGACGTAAGTCCGATAACATCGACATGTGGTCCTTCAGATTCATATTTTCTGATGTTGCAGGTGAGAAGAGAACAGTCAGTAGCAAAGCAGTACCAGCTTCGTTTGATTGTCGGACTGCAGTATCAGCAATGAGTGAGTCTGGATCTTCGTGGCCAGTTGTGCCTGATTGCGCCGACCGCCATGGCCTTCGAGATGAAATGCCTACGATGAGGGGCAATGAGGTCGAGCTACTAATATTCCGAAGTTTTGGAACTATGGCAACGTACACCTCGGCAGCAAGGGCGGTGGAGCTGCGTAGTGCAGCGGGCCATGAAAGGCGTTGCTCTAGTTAAAGTGTTTGGCCTGCTTTCCAGCCATGGCACGCGCGAAATGGATAAACATGCACCGGAATATGTCCATTTATGCGAGATGCCCCAATAGTGACCGACACTTCAAAGCCCACGGTACGAATGAGGGCGTTGCAGGAGCTGTCGGGCGGGATTGCGCTGGCACTGCCCACCTCCATATGTCGATCGAAAGTTGCCAGTCTGGTCTGAAGGGTAGAATATACTGGAAATGAGATTATTTCAGGAATTCAAAAGACTGTTTGGATGAAGTTGAAGGGCTGCCTTCCCGCCCAACGCTCCGGTGCAACAACGTGCGCCCTCTTGTCCTGGGTTTGAATCCCGTATTGGTGCACCTTCCGTCGATGCATGAGATGGCGACTCCAATGCCACCCCCATTGGTCTGACTTTCGAGCAGAATCTGCATCTCTCACTGATAAGGGCCTGGAATGTGGCTGCACAGTGAAACAACGTTGAGCCTCCCAGCGCCTGCAGCCATTGAGTGTTGCCAGCCATGTGCAAGACTGGACAGCATCAGTGATTGTTGAGTTCCCAGGACGCAGCTCCTCGGCATGGTTACTGTTGTTCAACAAAGCACGGTCCTACGTTGTGAATTCTGCAGAAGACCGGCGTTGCTCGATCATGTGCAGGTCGCTGCTGTGGCCTGTCCCGCACAGACTTCCATATCCGATTCCCGAAGACAAAAAAAAAGAGAGGCTCTTCCATGCACAACTGTGTGTAACTTCGGCACATACAGAGGAGAGCGTTCGCGTTACCGATTGACCATCGACGTCGACTGCTTCCGGCATCCCCTCGCGCAACTCCTTTCAACTTTGCACAGCGCAGTCTGTACTCACGGCCGCACACCTTGTGTCCTCGAGGAACGGCTGAACGTTGTCCTGACCAATGACGAAGGACTCCAATGCCAAAGCACGTTTGGCAGCGATGAAATGGGAGATCCTGCTCTCGGGTTACGCAGAATGATGGGCTGCGCAGTGGTGCGGGCCTCGGCCTGCCTGCCACGGCAAGCTGATGGAGCAAGCGGACGAGCTGCCAGCAGTCGCAGACGTCGGCAGCTTAAGGGGAGTCGTTCTCGATGCATGTAGGTAGCCTTTTTCACAGAGGCTTTGCCGTTGCAGTGAAGTTTTGTACGACAAACACAGAAAGGAAAGAAGTCCTCGAGGCGACTCGGCGACTCGAAAGCCTTGGATGAGGGGCACCACTCACTACTGATCTGCAACGGCGATCATGTCCGTGCGCTAGTGAGCGTCCTGTTCGGCCCGGTCTGAACCTCAGAAGGCGATGCACGTCTTCGTCCTGGTTCGTGTGCACTGATCACAGAGACCTTTCAGATGGTCGTCGTCGGCTCTGAAGTCCATGTAAACTGGAAAAGAAAAAGTAGGATATAAGAAGAAGAAGAAGCAGCCGAAACGGGAAACGGCGCTTCGGACGAGGCTTCGCAAAAAGCGCCTCGTGGCAGGAAGCTGTGACCGAAAATCTGCTTCCGTTTGTAGAGGTGTGCTTGCAGAGATTTGTATTGGGTCCTCCGCTTGCTATAGTCAGCAGCACTTGCCAAGTTGCGTCAAGCGCAGGAGAGGCCTGTGCTGGTTCCTTGCCCTCCGCCCTCCACCTTCTCCGAACCCCTCGTCCTCCTCATACTGCACGGCCAGCTACGACCCAGCAACGATTGTTCGCGACACTCCGACGGACGCGTGCCAGTCGCGCAAGCGAGTAGACCGGGAAAAGGGTTCAACACTGCTCGCTCTTGCTCGCTCTGCCCCTGGCCTGCCCTGGTGCGTTTCACCCTCGCAGCTTCCCTGGCCTCCTCCTTCTCGACCCAAGCCCCGCACGGCGCTGACCCCCGGCCTGCCCACCGCTGCACCTCTTGACCCTCTGACCCGATATTCTGTGTCTGGCTACACACCCGCCCTCCTGCACCATCATTCTCCTTGCGACCCGGTCACCGCCCGCCGTTTCAGCCCTGTAACTCGCAAGCAGCCCTCGGAGCCTTTGCACGCTCTCGACTGCACCTCGAGCACCGCAGGCTTCGACCGCACGCCCCTCGAGCTTCCGCCGCCGCTCACGCCCTCACTGATCAGCACGGCACAACACTTTCCTCCACCGTCCCCCGGCCCATCCCTATCACTCACACTCGCTCCCCCTCTCGGCCTCGCCTAACGCGACGATATCCGCCCGCTCTCGCACCTGATACCTGATACCTCTCCGCGACCGCTCCTTCGTCTCTCTTTCGTGTGCCCATCGCATTCCATTCCAAAAGGGTCCTCGCTGGTCTTGGCCCATCCCAGCTGCACGGGTTTCTCTCGACACCAGGTGAGCCAGTTTCTCGGTCGCTGCGAAGGGTCGTCGTGGGCAACTCTCGCTAGTCGGGCTTGCGGGACGCGGGGGTTCGTGCGCCTCTTTCCTTGTGCTATCACCGAGTGCACGGGCTCAGGGCACGCTGCCTTACCTGGTCTACGACGGTCATGCCTTGCGCCGTTGAGAGGGAGTATTACGTTGCTCAGGGGTTGCGTTTCGGCAGTCGTCCTCAATGAGGACTCGTCTCTGATTTACATATCTCCGCAACTCACTCCCGCACCCGTTAATGAATCCGTCTGCCGTGCAATGCGCTCATCACTCTTCACCTTTGCACCCTTAGACAGCTGCGCTCAAGCCCCCCGACGCTGCGAGCTCGACGTCCCCGCACCTGTCCGGCAGCGCCCGACTCCTCCCTCGCCGTCGTCTCCGGACGCACCGCACTGCTCCGCCAAGCTGGAGTCTTTTGATCAGCCTTCGTCTGGCGACTGCTACCCCCTGCCGGCCGGGGCGGCGCATTCTCCTTCGCACTCGCACCCTTACCCACCTCTGCATTCTCTTCCACCCTCCCCGCCCACATACCTGCCTCTCTCGCCCGATAGAACCTCAACTTCCTCCGGCGCTCCGTTTTCTACCCCTCCTACAACCTACTACTCCGACCAGTCGTATCCCTATTACCCGACGCCGCCGCACGAGTCTGCAGCGCAACACCCGCAGCAGCACATCGACGACGTCTTCTCCTACGAATCCGCCAACATAGACGACCAATCTTCCTTCGACCCAGGGCCTGCGCCGTCAGGCGGCGCAGACCAGGCTCCCGCCGGCGGGCGCAGCCGCTCCGACTCGTACTCGCTCTCCTACGACCCTTCCGCACCTCCCTCCGCCTCCATCGGCCCTCTCGACTCGCCCGCATACCCTCCTCTCCAACAAGAAGCGCTCGCGCAGGCCTTAGGGCTGCAGCAGTCCAACCCCGCGAGCCCCGCCTCCCCCGTCAACTTCTCCGCCGTAGAGTCGCCCGCGTTCTCGCGCCGGACGTCCGCCGCGTCCCAGTTCTTCGGCAGCGTCGCTGGCGATGCGCCCACGCCTGCCTCGACGCACGGCTTCGGGCGGCCGCCGAGCGTCCCCGCCCTCGACGGGCAGTCCGTTGCAGAGTACGGCCAGTCGGCGTCCGAGGTCGTCTCGCCGTCGACGTCGGCCGCTCTCGCGCTGTCCCTTGCGCCTAGTCCCGTCATCGAGCAGCCGGGATACTTCCCGACTCAACAACAAGCACAGCCCCGGCGGCATTCACAGCCGGAAGCGGCGGACCAGGACGGCCGGCCAAGCGGCGTCTCCACCCCGACGGGCAACTCGGCGGACATTGCTGGTCGTGTCAGCCAGATCCTCGAAGGGTGCGATTCTTCACAGCGATCTTCTCGAAATCTCCAAGCCGTTTCACTGACGCCGTTGCTCCTTCAGCATGGTATACAACGCCCACTCCGCTCGCGACGCCTTCCTCCACGGACGCGACGCCGATGCGCACGCGCGCCTCGGCGACCTCAGCAAGGGCCTCGAGCTGGTCGGCGACCTCGCCGGACTGGGTCCTGCGACCGCGCCAAGCGGAGGAAGCAGCGCGAACCCGAACACGCCCACGGTGGGGCCGTCGCAGCCTCCGCAGGCAGTCGAGATGTCTGGCCCGCCAAGCCTGTCAAGCGGCGGCGTCGAGAGCAGCCCGTCGGACACGTCCTCGAACCCGATGAAGCGCTCCGCACCTCCTTCGCCCGTGTTCGACTCGCATCCGCTCCCTCCGGCCAAGCTCTCGCGGCTGTCCGAGCCCGCCGAGTCGCCGCCGCGCCAGCCGCCGCTCCTGCAACACTCGCATTCGACTCCAATCGTGACGCGCTTGACGGCGCAGGTTCCAACCTCCGCTCAATCGGCGGTACCGCTGCCTGCCGCCCACGCTATCCCGCCTCCCGGGTTCGTCCCCGGCTTCCCCGCGCCCCCCGCGTCGGCCCCGCCCTTCAGCCACGTCCCGTACCAGCCTTCACCGCTCGCGATCTCCTCCACACCCGTCAGTCCGGTAATCGCGCCCCAGATGCAATCACAGGCCGTCCCGAACGAGCAGCCCCTCCCGGCCGGACAGCCCGGCGCGCCATCGGCGGCGGCGGTACCAGCGTGGCCGCCTCCGGCTCTGGCTCCGTACGCGCGGAGCGGACTCGATCTCGGCGTCGGGATGAGCCAGACCGCGTTCCCCGGCGCGAACGTTGCGCACGGCGGCCTCGCGGGCGTGCCCATCGCCGACACGCGCAAGACGCGGTCCGCGAGTCTGTCGCACGCTCTCCAGCGCCCGGGTCCGTTCCCGCCCTTCGTCGACGACCCGCTCCGCCGCATGTCGCGCACGCCGAGCGTCGGGTCCGCCCCGCTCACGGCGGACTACGCTGCTACCCCAAGTCCCATGCCGGGCTTCGTCATGGAGGGTGCGACGTCGACTCCGCCACCCAAGATGCCCGTCACGCGCCGCCGCGCGCAGACGTTCTCTCACGAGGTGCCCAAGGGCGACTTTGCCATCGGCTCGTCGTCCAACCCTCCACCCGGCTTCGTTTCTGAGCAGTTGCCGACGGGTCCGCCGTTCGAGCCTGCGCTCAAGGCCAAGCTCGACAAGCTCTTCCTCGCGTTCCTCAACCGCATCTGCTCCGATCGTATGTTATCGCCGGTCCCTCACTTTCATCCGCGAACGAAGATTCTAATCTTGTCTGCTTTGGCTCTGCAGTCGAGGCGACCGATTCGAAGGGCGAGCCGATTCATCAGACGCTCATGGCCAAGAAGATGCAGCGCCTGGACGAGTCGACCGACTTCCGGCCGTTCAAGTTCCGGATCCAGGCGTTCACCATGGCTTACTACGAAGATGTGCGTTGCTTGTGTCGACCTTTGTAAAGTTCCCTGTGTGTTGACAACATCCGGGTGTTCCCACAGCTGCAACGGCAAGGCCTCGGCGACGACATCATGCCCGTCAAGCGCGTCAAGCAGTATCTCTGGACCTCGCCGTACATCGCGCGCTTCAACGAGGACGGCAAGAAGGCCAAGTCCAAGGGCAACCACATCTGGAACATCTCGGCACGGAAAAAGCCAGATGGCGGCTGGGAGTTCATGGAGTTTGTGCGTCCTCCCCTTAGGTTGCCTGTGGGTTTGATCGAGGCTTACCTGGTTGTCGTGGTTGTCTTAGACGCGCAAAATCTCTGGGCAGCCGCCGTCGGTCGCGTACGTCGGCCTCCGCTGGACATGGACGCCCCGCCTGTGGGACCCGCAGAGCTCCGTCGCGAACGTGAAAGCGCACTTCTCGTCCCCGGCGCTGCCGTACTGGCTCGGCTGGGACCACGAGAACAACACGCTGTCGGGCGTGCCGGACGCGAGTGCGAGGAGTACGGAGATCGTGGTCGAGGCGAGGGTACCGTCAGCTTCCCTTACGGCAGGTCTTCCTATACTTACGTGACGCGCTCCACAGTACTCCCACAACGGCACCGACCACCATCTGCGCACGTCCTTCATTCTCAACATCGCCCCCTCCAGCGTCGGTTCCAGCTCCCGTCCGTCCATGGTCGGCTACAGCGCAGCGGTGCCCGGCATGCAGCTGCCATCCGCCCAGCCGCCGCCGCAGCTGCCTCCGAGCGCCTACGCCAACGCCGAGACCGTTCCTCCCCCGGGGCACATCCCTCCCACCGTCACATACCCGCCGCCGCTGCCGTCCGCGACGCCGTACACCACCGAGCAAGCCCGGGCGCAGTTCCAGCAGCTGCACCTCGCGCCCGCGCAAGTCGCTGCTCCGCCGACGTCTCTGCTGCAGGAGGCGCCGCTGCCTGCGCCCGTGGGCCTTGGCGCCCCTTCTCTCGCGATGCAGCAGGCGGGCGTCGGCCCTTCCTTTTCCGGCACGTCACTGCCCTCGCTCGACACCGCCGCTTCCGCGATGTCCCCGGCGCCCGCAGCGGCAGAAAGCCAGGGCGGATCGACGGACTCTATGGTCAACGCCCTGATGCAGAACGCGGCGCCGCCTGCGCCGGCGCCATGATCGTTGTCCAAGAACGCTTTCCTTCTTCTGATCTCGCCTCATCGTCTCTTCACGCACATTGCACACTCTTTTGGTTTCTCACCTCGCACATTTGCTATCGCAGTCGTCCTTGAAATCTGCATTATCGACTTCACACAATTGGGCCTTCTGCAGTCGTTTCGCATCACCCTGTACCTTTAGCCTTGTCGCTCCTTGCTGTGCACTTTTCCCACTTCTCCCGTTTCTTTTTGTCGCAGTTCCTCCTGGCCACGTCGCGCTGGCCGCCTCACTCGCTTCACTTTCTTAACGCTCGCGGACGCTCTTTTCGTCTCCCTTCTTCACCTTGTTCGACCTTCGCGTCTTTGTACAACAGTGAAACAGCTGCCTTGAGGCGCTGAAAGTAGAGAATACACGCTTGCCAGAACGTTCCTGGTCAAATGTACCGTCTACTTCAATATAAGCCGTACATTCCCGAGCTGTCCTGGCGCACTCGCTGCTCCCGCAAAGTCCTTCACGCCGCCGACAACAGCCAAGATACGCTCAAGATCCGACCAGCCACGCGCGTACTTGACGCAGAGCTCATCATCGTGATGCGTGCCATCGAGCATAGCGAGCAAGCTGGGCGGATAGCCGAGCTGCACGGCGAGCGGTGGTCCACGGCCAGTTTGCCCGCTGTCAGTCCGGGCGCGATGGCGAGCAGCCGGGGCGATATCGAGCGGCGGCAGGGAAGTGTGGAGCGCCTTCGGAGACTGCCCAGGTGCACTCCGCTGAAGGAGCTGCTGCTGCTGCTGGAACGAAGACGAGAGGAGCGATTTACGAGTGTCGAGCGGCGACCCTGACGCGGCGCCGACCGTGCGCGATAACGAGGAAGAGAAACCGCCGGTCGCGGTGTGGTCTGACCGCATGGTGAAGCCAGAAGCGCTCGCGTGCCGATCCGACGAGCGGTTGGTGAATCCGGACGTATTGACGCCATCAGAGGGCGAGGAGCCGCCTCGAGTCGAGAACGTTCGCCCGCGCTGCGGATCGTTCGGCCTCGCACCGGGGACGATCGTCGCTGCGGAGCGACGGCGGTCGAGAAGGATCGGCCAGCGGTGGACCCGGCGCAAGAAACCCTTGATGACGCCGAATGTGACGAACCGCCGCGCGTCGATGCCATGCACGGTGTCGGCGGAAGTAGACACTAGCCAGTCGTGCACGGTCGTGTTCGGTACGACGAGTTTGGCGTAGAGCTGGAGGAGGATGGGGAAGGCAGGTAGAGGATAATCTAGAGGGTGTCTTTGCGTCAGCTGCGAATACAGTGCGAAGATGACTGTAGCGGTTTACCCGTCCTCGTAACGTATAGAGCGCATTCTTCTTGAACCGACGGGTCGTCCACCAGATGTGCGACTGCGGGGTTCCAGGCGTACAGGTTGGAGAAAGAGAAAATGTCGATCATGAGGATCGCTTGCTGTGGCAGGGCACGTCAGCACCGCGGCGACGGTCGATGGTCAGACAAGTCTGCTTACATAGTACCTGGAGGCCGGCGGGAAATTGAACAGACGTTCTAAGCGCGAGGGCATTACTTCACGTACAGTAGATGCTCCAGAGCGGAGCGTGTCAAAGCAGGATCGGCGTCCGCGAGTTCAGCTATTCGGCGGACATGGTTGATGCCATCGATGAACGGGATAACCTACTTAGCTGCGTCAGTTGCCCGGCATCTTTCAGCTGCAAGTTCAAGTCGGCTCACTTTTGATAGAGTCATGTCCCACGCGTCGTCCGTCAGTTTCTCGAGGTTAATGAGGCATATCGGTACCCTGCGACACCACGAGAATCAGTATTCAGCGTCGCTGGAAAGGAACGGGAACTTACATCCAATCCTCGACCTGTGGCGGATTCGGAAGATGTGGAAATACCTTGAGGTTGAGTTGCGTATCCTTGATCGGTATCGAGACCCTACGTGGCCGTTAGTCATGAGAGGTGCGCGCCTATTGAGAGATGTACGTACTCGCCAAGGCTACTCAGGTCCTCGTACATTATCTCAAGAATCTCGGGTATCTGGGAAGCCGTCTCCGGAGAAGACAGGAAGGCCGTGCTCTCCTGTTACGGGCCGAACTGTATCAGTCTCGACGGTATCACGGCTAGCGCGAGCGTAAGAGCCGGACCTCCAGCTCTTGTAGGACTCGTGCACATTTCCGTACGACAGGCTCGTAACAGCTTACGTCCGCTTGCGCCTCAAAGACGAAGCAGACGTTGTAGTAGAATGCATTGCGCTCGTAACGATCGTCGTTGATAACGACTGGGAAACCGATAATCTTGTATCGGCGGGCTGTGCATGTGACTAGGCGTCCGCAGAGCTCAATACGATAGAGCGTCAGCAGCGCAGAAGGAGGGAGGGCCCCGTGCCAAAGAAACACACCGCTCGTTGGGGAATGACATAGTCAGAGATGGAATCGAAGCTGAACAGGTGAGGGTTCTCTTCGGAAAGCGGCTCAACCTGACCGCTTTCCATGCTGGAGATGCGCGACATCCGAGTGGGCGATACGCTGGACGTTCGCGAACCGCCCGACCCGCGGCCGGCGCGCTGCTGGTAATGATGAATGTGTCGCGGGTCGAACGAGAACACAGACGAGGACGGGCTGAGGAGGCGCGGCGTCGGCGCCGACTTCGCGGCGATCGCGCCTTCCGGCACTTGGTGTACTATGCGCGAGCCTTGGGCCGCATCGAATGTCGCGTAGAAGAGAGCGGCAATGCACGGAAGAAACGATTCGGATGAGTTGGGCGTGGCAGAGCCCACCCTGCGGAGGTTCGAGCGAGTGAGCTTCTCTCGAATGAGACTGATCGAAAGTGATGGCTAACATGATGAGTAAATAGCCTTGTTAGTAGGAAGGGATGATGTAGATGATGGGAAGTGGAAGTGAAAGGGATCGCAGCGTTCCGCGACCAAGTCCCGTTCGACCCGGCCCTGAAGCAGGAGCCCATAGGCACGAGGACTTCGCCATTCTACTTTACTATTCCTCCTTCCTCTTCACTATCTTCCTACCAATCCTCCCTCTAACTATTCATTACAGTCTCAATTTGAACCCATCGTCGAGTCCATACCTCGATCATCATCTTCAATCAGAGGGCGTTCCTCTGCGTGCGGGCTGCCGAACCCGCGCACCCGCGTCCGTCTTCTCGCATGACTGCGCCTCAAACTTCGCATCTTACACTATTCCATTATTCAGGAGCAATGTCACTGGTCGCTTCTCTGAGATCCCGCGGTCTCCCTTGCCCTCTTCGGGCGCCGTTCGTCGGTCTCGATCCGTCGGCAGCTCCTCGCCGCTCTCCTCGATTGCGTGCATTTCTGTCCACCACATCGACAACGCTATCATCGTCGACCCCACCAAAACCTTACTACGTTACCACTCCGATCTTCTACGTCAATGCCGGTCCGTGGGAGCAGGTCGCGCTCTGCTATGCAGTCTCACTTCGTTGACGCCTTCGTCAACAGATCCGCACGTCGGCCACCTCTATTCGATCGTTGTATCGGATGTGCTCGCGCGCTTCGCAAGATTGCGTCGGCCAGAACGCCAAGTAGTTTTCAGCACGGGCACGGACGAGCACGGCCTGAAGATCCAGCGCGCGGCCGAGGCGCAAGCGCGGGATCCCAAGGAGTTCTGCGACGCGATCAGCGTGCGCTTCAAGGTGCGTGCGTTGCTCTATGATATCTGCTTTAGCGTAGACTCAAAAATGCCCGAATATACAGCATCTGGCCGAAGCCGGAAACTCGTCGCATACGCACTTCATTCGTACGACGGATGCGCATCACCGCGCAGCGGTCCATCATCTCTGGGTATGCCATTCGATGCTCAGGATATCTGAGGCCCGCAAGTAACGCTTCCTCTCTTTTGGCACCACAGAACGTCTTGCTTGAGAAGGGCTTCATCTACAAGGGCTCGCACTCGGGCTGGTACGCCGTGTCGGACGAGGCGTTCTACCCCGAGAACCAGATTCAGAAGGTCAAGGACGAGAAGACCGGCGCGGAGTACATGGTAGGACAAATCAATTACTTTATCGGACGGTACGCTAGCTAAATCTCCTACTCAGGCAGCCATAGAAAGCGGCCAGCGCGTTGAGTGGACGGACGAGGAGAACTACAAGTTCCGGCTGTCCGCGTTCCGCGAGCCGCTCATCAAGTGGCTGCAGTCGAACCCATCCGGTCGGTTAGCCTCGCAGTATCATCGCTCCGTCCTCTGCTGACAAGATTGTTATGCCGAACGTGCAGCCATCTACCCTCCAAACCGGCACACTGCCGTCCTCAACTCCCTCCTCTCGTCCGAATCCGCCGCGTCCGACTTGTCCATCTCGCGACCTTCCTCTCGCCTCAGCTGGGGTATTCCCGTCCCTGACGATCCCGAGCACACGATCTACGTCTGGGTCGACGCCCTCACCAACTACATCGCGACCGCCGGCTATCCCGATGCCATCCCCAGCTGGCCGGCTGACGTTCAAGTCGTTGGGAAGGACATTATCCGGTGCGTTTCCAACGCTCACAGTACGTACGGTAGTGCTTTTGTGCAATGCTGACCGGAGACTTGCGATAGCTTCCACACGATCTACTGGCCCGCCATGCTCATGGCCGCGGGGATCGAGCTGCCCAAGACGGTGCTCGCGCACGCGCACTGGACGATGCGCAAGCTGAAGATGTCCAAGTCGCGCGGAAACGTCGCGGACCCGTTCGCGGCGATGGAGATGTACGGCGTCGATGTCTTGCGCTACTACCTGATGCGCGTTGGTGGCAGCTTCTTCGAGGACTCCGGTACGCACTTTCCTTGCTCTCCCTCCGAGCATAACCTTTTCTCAGCTGTTTACTTGACCGGCCAGACTACGCGCCGTCCGAGATCCTGCGGTACCACAAGCACGAGCTCGCGGGCGCGCTGGGCAACCTCGTCAACCGCATCTCGGGCAAGAAGCTACTCAAGCGCCTCGGCTCGTCCACGCCCGCACCGCCCGCGTCAGGCCCAGCCGAAGCAGACCGCACCCTCGACGGCGTGCTGCGCGACCTGCCCGCGCGCGTCGATGCACACATGGCCGGCTTCGAGATTGGGCGTGCGCTGGACGCGATCATGGAGAGTGTGTTCGAGGCAAGTGGGCAGCGCACGGAAGTGGTGTACAAGGGTTTGTTCCGATTCACTGATTACGATTCGCCCTCCTAGGCCAACCGCCACTTCACGCATCTGGAGCCCTGGTCGGCCTCCGCTTCGGCGGACGACGTCGCCCGCGCGGTCTTCTACTCGGCCGAGACGCTCCGCATCGCAGGCATCCTCCTGCAGCCGTTCATGCCGACCAAGGCGAACGAGCTGCTCGATCGGCTCAACGTGCCTGCGGAGCGGCGGACTTGGGCGGACGCGCAGGTCGGCAGTGGTGGAGAGGGGGTAATTACGCTTGGAGGCGCGGGGAAGGCGTGGAAGGAACCGCTGTTCCCTGCCCTGGCCGTGACGGAGGAGGGATCGGAGGAGGCGGTCGCTGTGCAGGCGTGAGAGGGGCGGTCGGGAGATACACCACTTTGGACTTTCCTATGTGAGCGCAGGCGCGCTTCGTGGTGCATTCGATATCGGATTGGCAGGCACGTGCAGATAGCTCGAGAGTACAGTGCGCTTGGCATGAGGTACATACAATGTGCGGAGACGTGAAATGGGACGATGCAAGGAAACAAAAGGGGAAGAGATGCTGGGAATGAAACGTGAGAGCGATGCAAGAGTGAGGAGTGCACATCCGGACGTAGAGAGGAAGAGAAGAAACAGAAAAACGCGACGCAAGCCCTACTTCTCGTCAAGGAATTCTCGCAAGTCCCACTTCGGCATGACCTGCACACGCCTTCTGCGTCAGCATGCGATGCTACCCGTTTTTACGCAAGAGGATGAGAAGCGCACCTGGATCGTCTTCTTCCCGCCATGAGTCGTCACCTCCTTGCCGTACGACGCGTATCCTTGCTCGCCTAGCCGCTCGAGGAGGAACGACGGCGGGACTTCGGGCACGGGCACCTGGTTCTCGTGCAGGACGGCGAAGACGAAGGAGGTTTGTCGTACGAGGCTCTCGAGAACTGGAATGGGTGGGTGGTTTGTTTGGACTGTGATGGGAGGGAAAGGTCAGTTGGTCTCCCGCAAAGCACAAGACAAGCAGCAAGAGTGAGCGAAGCGAAACGCACGCATGATGGCGTTGTTGACCTGCGTCGCGAGCCCATCTCTGCGCTCCTGCGACAGGTACACCTTGACGGGCGACGTCTCGGGGGTCGTGTAGGCCATGAGCGCGCTGACGCTGTCGAGCTCCTTCAGGTAGACCGGCCTGTCCGCGACGGGGAGCTGGTTCGCGGCCGCGTACAGCGCCTGCAGGCTCATGAGCATCGCATTCACCTGGCTCGTCGACAGACTCGTCGTGCTCCCCGTCGAGCTCGTCGCGGGACTCGGCGGGTCCTCAGGGGCCCCGGCTCCGCCCGCGGGTAGCGGTGTGGACCGCACGGACTCGATCCACGCTTGGATCTGGAGGTTGAGGGAGATGTGCGCGGGCTCGGCAGAGTGCGGGAAGGCGTGCACGGAGGGGTTCGTTCGTCGGGAGGACTTGCGGGTCGGGGGAGTGGGGCGGGAGGACTTCCCGCCGGAAGAGGGGTTGAGAACGGTCGGAAAGTGCGCGTTCAGGAGGGTGACCGCGGCGGGGATTTGGCCGGAGGTGATGTTGGTAATAATTTCTGCGCCCGACCATGCCTTGAGCCTTCAAATGACATATATCATCCTGAGTTTGCTACTCACCTTTCCGAGCAAGGATATCGCGCAAGTCAGCCTGGCTGAGCTCGACGCGCTCGTCCCCATTGCCATCCACCTCCAGCGCGAGCTCGTCGTCCTTGATCTCCTCATCCTGCGACGCGCCCACCCCATTCCCATTCGTCGACCCCGCATGCTTCGTGCCCGCTCCATTGGTCCCATGCCCGTTCGTAAGCGGCGCGTCGTCCGCGACACGCTCGTCGCGCATCTCCACGTCGCCGCCGCCGCCGACACTCGCGTCCTCTCGCGCCTTCCCCTTCGGTTCGCCGCGGACGCCAGCGAACGCCCTGACGGTCTCGACATAGCAGTGGTGCGTCAGGTATCCGAGCACGAGTTCGCGCTGATAGCGAGCACAGAGGGTCAGCTCTGCACAGCCAAAGCACGCGATATGGTGACGTACGAGCTGCTGAGGCGATGGATCGAACAGCGGATGCTGCACTTTCGGCGCATCTTTGGCTGGCAGAAACAGTCGCGACTGAGAGGGCTGTGAAAACGTAGGCGGACGTGACATTCGGTACGTGAATCAGAGGGTACAGCTATGGTGGCGGTCGAAAGGGAGCAGCGAGGGGGTGTCGAGAGGGGCAGCCGACCCGGCAAGCGGCGCGCGCTTCGACCGGTGCGCGGGTGTGAACGCAGGCCGCCAGCCAGCCTTTCACCAACTTTCGCAACGCCCTTTTGTTGAACGACGATTTGCTGTAGATTGAAAACAAAATATGTATAATGTACAGCCCGCAATAATTGTGGTAGAAAGACTGGTTCTGAGGATCGGATGGCGCCGCTGCTTCGCAGGCCGTTTGAGTTTGCACTGCGACTGCCGCTCGACGTCTACAATGGGCTTACATGGTACAGTGCTATTCAGTTGCCATCCAAACATATTTTCATGTATCCTTGAGCCAGGGTAGTTCCTAGCCCGCTGCATGCGCCTGCATTCTGCATTAATCGCTTCGCACACACAACAGTGAGCACACGTCCACAAGATTTATCATCTGTGCATTGCGCACTTCATAAATCAATGTTCATCAATATTCATCGCCGCGTCAGGAAGGCCCAAGTGGCAGCGACCCCAACTATTGCACCGAGCAGCGGCGGCCCAGCGACGCTCGACAGCGAGGCCAACGAATCCACCACCCTATTGAGCGTCTTCACAGACGCCCGTCCTCCCATCACCTCCTCGTAGCTCGGTACCGTCCCCTTCTCCCAGCCCTCCAGAACCCTGAGCGCCGCCTCGTCGTCCAGCTGCGCCAGCTCCTCCAGGTTCCAGTCCTCGCACACCTTGATCATCCACCTCATCCTCCGCTGCCCCAGCTCGCCGCCCACACCCGGCGCGCGCTTCCGCAGCTCGCGCCGCAATGCCCCGATGCGCTCGATCGCTTGCGCCACGGCGGGAGGGAGCGCATCCTCGATGCGCCGCCGGATGATGTTCGCGATCTTCGGACCCTGCCCGCCGGTCGAGACCATCACTTGCAGGGGTCCGCGGCGGATTTGGGAGCCGAAGTAGAAGTCGCATTGAGGACTGCCCCTCACACCGAACCCATGAGCATCCGATATCCCAATGTCGCTGGGGTGTATATGAAGGAGATAGGGAAAGGAATACTCACGGGACATCAGCTATGTTGACGGGAATGCGGCGCTCGCGAGCCATGCGGCAGATATCCTCCGACAACGCATTGTCGTCGATGGCGGTGAGGACCATGTCGGCGCCCTCGAGATCAGACGCGCCTGCGAAGGGTCGGTCGTGGTACGTGTCGACGAATTTCTCGACGAAGATGCGGTGCTCGACCTCGGGGGAGAGACCTTCACGAGGGCTGATGAGGGTGACGACTGTGACGTGATACGGGAATATCAAAGAGTGCGGGAGGGTGAGGAGTGTGTATGAGTGGCAAGATAGCATAGAAATGAGAGGAGGTTCAAGGGACAGACCTGCATCTGCCTCGAGGACGTTCACCAAGCGGCCAGCTGCAACGGCCCCCCCACCGACGAGCACCACACGCTTGCCCCGGAGCTGCCAGGCCAGAAGAAGGCTCCCTCCGCGGTGCAGTTCTGGATACTCGCTCGAGCTCATGGTGAATGATACAAAGAGAAAAGGAGTGAAGATGAAGACTGGGGAAGATGGAGACTGGGAGGCGGCTCGCTCGTGAGGAACGCTTGGTCAGCTCGAGCTATTCAAGTCGAACATAATGAGGCTTGTTGTAGAGGTTGCTTGTCGTGTTTTTCAGTGCATCAACAGTCTTGAACAAACTATTCAGTTTCAGATCAGATCGAGGGCAGGCGTCCGAAAGAGTTGTCTGCGAGTAATCGTTGCCTCGCCATCGTGCGTTTAGCCGTCACGGTATCCTGTCACGGTGCCTTGCTTCTGAACACCGAGAGGACAGAAACTAAAAGTAACTATTGTGCGGCTAAAAACTTTAACCAAACAAAACTTAATAGAATGTCTACGTTAGGTCGAGGTTTCGCGGCGGCGGTACCGGCACCCCTGCGATGCCAGCGACCATTTTCACGTCGAGCTTTCATTAATCGACTGTCTTTCAACGAAGACCATACAAGACGGGTATCTCATGCGTCTATTGAAGAATGAGCTTACTTTCGTTGAAGTTCAAGGGTTCCCGCTCAGCACAAGCAGCCTCCCGCCGTCGGTCTTGAGCACCTGCCCGTTGATGTACGCGCCAGCCTTGCTGCCCAGCAGCAGCGCGGGCCCAGAAATGTCCTCCGCATCTCCAGCGCGACCTGTTCACGTTCGATATTAGTACGCCTTCGTGGCGACAAAGACCTCAACTGCGTACCAGCAGGAAGCGCCTGGAAATGCACTTTGTGCGTCTCACGGATCGCTTCGCGGTTGGGCTCGGTCATCTCACTGCGGTAGAGACCGGGCGCAATTCCCTGTACACAGAGCAGAAATGAGCGCTGGAAGGGTGGAAGGACATAGAAGAGGCGCGACCCACGTTGACGCGGATTTTGAAGGGGAGGAAACGAGCTGCGAGGTTCTCAGTGCTGCACGATCATGCATGTCAGCATGCCGCATCAGCTCTTCGACCGACTGCGCATCACGTACAGGTAGGAAGTTGCAGCCTTGCTTGCTTGGTAGGCCGGGTGACCGTGCCTGTGTAATGGAGCAGGTTCAGCCGCGTCTTCAGGAAGCGCTTGTAGCGACGTACGGCGAGATGTGGTGACCCGCGATGGATGTCACGTTGACGATGTTGGGATCGCCATGAGGCGCCTTGCGCAGGAGCGGCACGAAGGCGGCGGAAGTGAAGAACACAGCCGTCGTGTTGACCTGGTAGGTGTTCTGCCAGTCCTCCCTGATCGGCGCACGCGTGTCAGCCTCAATCGCTTCCCCGTAATGCCACAGGAGGCAACGGACCAGCTGCTCTCAAACAGGGACTTCTGGTACTTGTCCGCTGTAACACAGAGTCAGCTTGTTCTCTTGAGCTGAAAATGGGAGGGGCTTACGGTTCTCGAAGTCCTTGGGAACGGACTGCTTAGGCAGGATCCCGGCGTTGTTGAAGAGCGTGTCGAGTCCGTTGGGCTCGAGAGCTGTGAAGTCGGCAACGAGCTTGGCGATCCCCTCCTTCGAGCTGATATCGCCCTGGATACTGGAGCACCACGAAAATGAACCAGATCGGCAGTCGAGGTACTTCGGCGGTGCTACGTACGCGGTGATCTGTCCGCCTCCAGCAGTCTTGTTCGACTCCCAGTTGGCGACGACAGCCTTCAGGCTCTCGAGACGACGTCCGGTAATGTAGACCTGGGACACACAGCTTATCAGCTTCCCTGCAGCCGTCACTATGGCTGCTAACATCCAGCCTACTGACCTTCGCCCCGTTGGCGGCATAGGCGGTCGCGATGTAGCTGCCGAGTCCGCTCCCACCGCCGGTCACAAGAACCACATGGTCTTTAATGGAGAAGAGCGACGAGGCGGTGAGAGATGCGGGGTTGGTGGAGCTCATTGTGGTCGCGAGGCCTATCGCTGTGAATAGGGATGGCAAATGAGTTACAGACGGGTCGTGGTCTGTCGACAGCAGCGGCGTGCTGGCGCGCCAGGATGACAACTGCGGCCCGGTGGTGTGAGGACGCGGTTATGGGCGGCAAGAATCCACTTGGAACACTATACCGAACTGGCTCGCTCATTGCTACTTCAAGCGTGCAAAAGCGTATCCTATACGTAATGCAAACATATAATCAGAAGACCGTATACTCAGAACATAGCAAGTGGTACACCATGCGTGCGCTCTGCGGCGGTGTGTCCAGTGGTCGCGGGCATGAACGCCGTTGAGGTCTGAAGGATGAGCAGTGCTACACCCGCCCGGCCCCTTTCCAACTCTGCGAGCATTTTCCTTCAGTTAGTAAGCAAACACATGCCATACCGGACACAGCCGTTGCAGTGCGCTCCGTTACTCTGCGCTGCTTCAAATGTCTCCTTGAGCCCAGCCGCAGTCTCCGTTCCGCAGACATTCCGCATATAATTCCCAAGCCTTCTCGAGCGACAGAAGCTTGTACGATTCCGGGTCGCATCGCGGCGGCTCGATGGAAACCGGCCGCACCATGATCTTGAGCGCTTCGCGGTTGCAGTTCGACATGTCGACATGGAGACGCAAGGCCGGGGAGGCCGCTCCGCTCATGGTGCCTGTGTGGGCCTGATACCATATGCGCAGAGCGGTGATGATCATGCCCGAGCTCGCCTCCGCCGGCGGAATATCGACAAGCTCCGGCGTGTTGCGATACCAGCGGCAAGGGTGCTTGTGCCGCGGCCAGTCGTCCCGCTGACACTCCTTTGAACAGTACCGTACTGACCATGGTTTCATGCCTCAGAGGAGGGCTTAACGTTAAGAAAAATTGGAGGGGAAGAGTGCGCACCTTCTCCGCAAGCACTGCAGACTCGGCGGTTTTGGCCGCTGGGGGGTCTCGCATTCGGCGCAGAAGCCCTGGGTACGCGAAAGGCTGACGCGCTTGTGAATGAACAACATTGTGCAAGTCGAGGGGCTGTAAATGGATAATAAATCGAGAGTGCATATGATCAGGGTAAATGGTCGAGAGGGACGGCTCGATTCGGCCTGGGGTGATGCACCGGACAGCTCCAGCTCCATATCCGCAGGCCTGGGCAGCGTGAACATATCGTCTATAGGAGACGGGCCGCTGCTGCCATGTGGACCACATAGACTAAGTTCTTTTTTCCCCATATTATTGCAAAAACCTGCCTTCCTATTGTGCAATGTCGGTCCAACATAAACCACTGGCCACGTTTCCCCAAAGTCCACCCTCTACAATGGACCAACAAAGGCTGCGTTTCGAGATTGATCAAGATCTCCAACCTGTGCGGACCGGCGTTGCGTCCACGTCTGACCGACGCAGCGTCCGACCTGGGTCAAGCTCTGGGCCCATGTCGGGGCAATGTGGATTTCCCCTGACTGTGTATTCATTTGTACCAAATTTATCTCGCTATAAAGTTTTCAAAAAATGTAGGCACGCTCCTGTCAGTGATAAAGCAAGTCAGTGCTGTGTCGGACGTCCGATCGGACGCAGTGGTCCCCAGGTTCCGGGTCTGCTAAGTGTAGCAAGAAAGGCAACAAGTGGCTGCCGAATCCGATCGACGATCGACGAATGGACTCGAAAAGTTCTGGTCAGTTCGGCCCATCCTAGCGCGAGGGCGAAGGAGGATGAGTTGAGAGTGTCATTCGAAGGTCGACAGGACACCGATCGAAGATCAGCGTGACATCGTCAGCGTGAGCATCGAAGGTCAGCATGAGTATCGACCTCCTCCAGAAATAGGCAACGGCACCCGACCATCTTGCAGCGAGCCCGAGAAGCACATGCGCCAACCCGAGATCGTCTATCGCACACCCCTTTCCATTCCCCCTGCCGCAAGGGCACAGATTACTCCTGAATGAACTGGAGGCGGGAGAGACTGTGAGTGAGGAGCTGGGAAGGGAGGACAAGCGATAGGGACGCACCTTCGCGCGGATGTCCTTCCACTGCTTCTGTTTGCGGAGAAGCCCCAGTGTGTAGAGAAAGAGTGAATGAGAAAGCGAGGGTCGAGCGGGATGTGAGTCGGTAGGCGAGGCCGAGGCGGGTGACGGACGACGAGTTGGGCGCGATGCGTGACGGAACAGGTATTGGTTTTCGTAACGGAGAAAATTGAGCGGGTGAAAGAGGGGGAGGAGGAAGGTGGATCGTCAGCATCCTGTTCTCGAGCTCCATTGTGCCGTCCGTTGCGTCTTCCCCTGCTCTCCCAACCTGACCCTACTTCCGCCCGCCGTCTCCCTCCCTGCGCTGCTCCGGACTACGCTCGACTGACCCCCTTGTTGTGGTTGTCCCAGTAGGCAGAAGTCGCGAGGTCGAAGCCGATGCCGAACGCAAACGCGCCGGCAAAGATGGAGGCGACGTAGACGCTGTTGCGCTTGAAGAGCGTGTTGTTGAGGGCCGCAGCGAGCTATGCAGCATGTTTTCTGTGAGTGTGCGCAGCGAAATGCGGGCCGGACGTGGAGCACGTACAGACATGGCGAAGGAGGACAATCGGGCGGTGGTGGTTCGCGGACGAGCGCCGCCTCTTCGGCGCAAGCGAGTGAGCGGAGAAGGCGGACTTGGGCGGTGCGACCGGACCTGGTCCTGGTCACTCCCTCGCTCAAGTCGGGAATCAGCTTCGCGGTTCTCACGTCTTTGCTTTTTTCCTCGTGCGCCCGTTTGCATCGCATCGCTGCTGTAGGTCGGCAGAGAAACTAGCGTCGAGCATATCTGACCCTGCTTTGAACTCGCCAGTCCCTCAAAGAGACCAGCACCTCCTTCGATTGTCCCTGCTGGTCATCTTCGTCCTTCGTGCGCTCATCAATTGACCCGTACTCACCGCTCGCATCTGCTCATTGTCGTCCCCGATACTTTCCATCAAAGTCACTTCCGAAGATCTCTACGTCTCACAAACTCGGTCATCTCGTCCGTCGAACCACTCAGGCTCTCAGTCTGACCGCTCACCCTTCCTCACACTTGTCACCCACCAGGCATCATGTCCGCGCCCAACTCGACCCTCTCGCTCCTCCAGCGCGCCGACAGCCTAGCCCAAACGTTCAACAACCACCACCGCTCCTCCACCTCCCTAACATCGAACATTGCACAGCTGGCCTCGCAGCAGTCCTCCGTGCTCGCATACCCGCCGACACCCGACCCCGCACAGCAGCAGCACGTCCTCGCGGCGCTGCAGGAGTCGATCGAAGGCGCTCTCAGCGGCGTGCGCGACCACCTGCAGGCGATGGAGGGCGTCGTCGAGCAGCTCAAGCAGCTCTTGTTCGACGTCGACCTGTTCCTCTCCAACCCGGGCCAGTACGCCGGCGTGTCGTCGTTCGACCCCCAACACGCGCTGGCCAAGATCTCCGATCTCTTCAACATGTACCAGACGGAGCTCATTTCCGTTCGTCTTGCACCCGTTTGAAGAGCGCTCCCTTGCGGCCGCTGACTGATTCTCCCCGGTGCCCTAGAAACGCGAGCTGCTTGCGGACTATACGTGCGAGGAGATGGACGCGAACGCGTTCGCGGCGGGTTGGGCCGAGATGCTGGAAGTGAATCGCTCTGCGGAGGAGGAGATCGGCGACCTGGCGGACATCCTTTCCAAGATGTCATGAATGCCTTGCAGCGTTATTAACGCGGAAGCTGGAAGAGTCATGTAATTTGACAGTCTAGGGCACAACAACAACCCGAACATAGCTCAACCCCCGAACATCCTCCTCCCCCCAGCAGCTCACAGCGCGCCCCAAAGCTCAAGAACCATCGGGCAGTGGTCGGACGGCCCCCCAGATGTGCTGCCTGATCTCGCACGTCGTGACGCGGCTGCGCATCTCCTCATCCACAACGAAGCTGTATCCTCGCCCTCTCGTCAGTTTCCGCGCCCGGCCCATCGTATATGCCAGTTCGCAATCTCTCGCACCTATGGAGCCTCCATCCCAGACCTGCTCCGTACCATGTCCCCTCAGCAATCGCCTACACGCAGCAGGTTGAACGAGGTACGCACCATTCGACCTCGCCCCCTGTGAGTTCCTGTAGAAAGTGTATCCTTCCGCCTTTTCCCCGTGCAGCGTCCTCGAGGTATCCGCGTACAGCGCAAACCTCTCGTCGGGGCCAGGGTTGAGGCCGCCGAGCAGCGCGGCGAACCGCGGCCGCTCCTGGTCCGTCTTGTACGACGATGTTCCACATCGCCGCGCTGGGGACGATGTCTATTCGAAGGGAGGCCGGTCAGGGCGGTGATTTTAGCTTAAGGTTAGAATTAGGGGTAGAAACAGATGCACCTTTCTTCGACAGAGCGACGCTGCGCAGGACACCCCTCAGCTCTTTGCAAAGCACGAGAGTATGACGTGCCCGACGTGCTCCTCGCCGGGCCAGACGCCGTCGTCGATGCCGCACTGGCAAAGGAGAGGGCCCCAAGGTTATGGCGGCTGGGGATTGAGGGAATTGTCGGGGAAGCGACATGCCGTGCACATCAGCGGCTTCCGACGGGAGAGGATCGCAATGCCGGCTGTGTGGATCCGGCTCGAAGCTCAGCATGCGGCGTCGACGCGACGCAGCAGAGGTCGTCTCACCCGTGCTGGTCCCCACCGAGAACCAGTACTGTTACTTGTAACGGTCCCTGTGATCCAGTGGTCAAGATTGGTAAGCCATCTAGCAGAGAGCTGGACAGCGGCGCGAGCACCTCATGAAGTGCGTCGGCTCCTGCACCGGCTTGGTCTGCACCGCAGCCAGCCCCCTATCCTGCATCAGCTTGGCAGTCCCAGATCGACATTATTCGTAAAAGACCAGACGCACACCGTCTCGGTAAGTATCATCAAGTCGGCGTCCTCCCTCTCCAAGTACTCCTTGAATCCCCACTGGCGCCGGTTCGTCAATGAGTCAATCAGCAATCAGTCTGCCATCCGTGACAGCAGCCCAGGACAGACAGATCTTCTTAAACGCCGCAAAAAAAGTTCATCACGTTGTACGCGAGCAGCTTCTTCGTGCCCGATGTCTTGAGAGGCAAGGTGATGGGCAGGTCGATCGACGTGTTGTTGGGCAGCGAGGCCATCGAGGCTGTGTTGTGAGACATGGGTTAGGAGCAGCAAGGCAGCTCAAATGCAGTGCGGATTTGAGATGAGAAAGCCTGAGCGCTGTGTGAGCGGATGAGGGGAGACAATGAGGATCGATCAGTAATTGGTGATGGTCAGTCGACAAGAGAGCTGAGGACGCGTCCGCGACGCGCCTCGTCATTTCCGCGAACTCCTCGCGCGGCACCTATTAGTGGGTGTTTGTAGGGATCCGAGTCACTCATTTCAAGGCAAAATAACACTAGGCGACCGAAAGGTTGTCACAAGCAGCACGTCCACGACCAAGAGCACACCACCCCGAAAAGCACAACAGGAAATATATCGTCCCTGCAACTCCGGGTCGAGCGCAAGCACCTTCCACCCCCGACGCTCATACAAGACCCTGCTTCCGCAGCTGCTCGTACGTCTTGCGGTCGTACACGTTCCCCTCCGCGTCCTCGACCTCCTCCATCGACTGCGACGCGGCAATCTCGGCCTTGCCTTCCGCTTTGAGCTTCTCAGCCACTGTACCGGACGAACAGGGGTTAGTCAGGGAGAGGGATCGAAAAGAAGAGAAGGGGAGGGGAGAGGAAGGGGAAGAGAGAGAGGGGAACGGGAAAGGGACGCACGCGCAAGCGCATCCTCGATCTTGGTGATCTCGTGGAAGTGCTTGGTGTTGGGCAGCCCGAGCGCCTTCATACCGAAGGCGTGGCGAGCTTCCTGTTTCCCGGACATAAACAAGTTGAGCACGATCAGTCCCGAGGGGGCAAGAGGCGGACATGAAGGCTCTGCGAAGAAACGAACGAACCTGGAAGTGCCGCTCGAAGTTTTTCCTGTTTGGCACCCACCGCATCAGCGCCATGCCGCGCCAGAGAAGCCATGTCCCGCCGGACTCACCGTCCATTGTACACATAATCCGAGCAGATCTCGCAACGATACTCGACGCCCAAGCCATGGAGCTTGTACAGCCAATACGGGATCGGCTTCCCATCCCAACCCATAGGCAGCTTAAGCGGATTGTAGATCCTCCCTTCGTCCTCGTCCTCTCCGGGGGCGCCCTCCGCCGCCGGCTCGGGGAGGGGGACGACCTCCTCCTCCTCGAGCTCCTGCTCGCGCTCGCGCGAGGTCAGCGCGCTCCGGCGCTCCGCCTCCGACTTCGTGTCGCTCCGCACGGAGGCGAGCAGCGTCGTGAGCAGCCGGAGCAGCGCTTCTTGGGACGCCAGCAGGCGCTCTTTGGAGCGCCGCAGGGAGGCGACGTCGGATGAGGGGGCGGAGGTGGTGGGATCGGTAGGGGCGCCAGCGGCTTGTAGGCGCTTGAGCGCGTTTTGGTATTTTTTGGACTTCTTCACCGCGCTGTAGACGTTCTCGTTCGTGTAGAACTTCTGGGCTGTAAGCGTCCTCCCGTCCCTCAGCATCTTCCCATCTTCCAGAACCAAACCCGCCCCCGAACCTCGAAACCAAGAAGGAAACCTCCCAGGACGTACTGACAGGATCCCAGATGCCCTTGCCCTCCTCCTTGCCCTTGCCATTCGCCTTCGGCTCCTCCTTCGGCCAGCCCGCCGCAGTGCCCTCCTCCCACTGCTTGTCGAACGACTCGAGCGCCTCCTTCTCGAGCGCCTCGAGGTCTTGCAGCGGTCGTGAGCGTTTGAAGAAGGACTCGAGGTAGGAGACGAGCTCGGTGAGGTATCTTCAAAGTCGCGGGGCTCAGGATTAGTGGCTACAGGGGGGAAGAACGAGTAGACAGGAGGGGGACGCACTTGGCGTAGGCTTCGGACCGCTTGACCTCCTTCGGGAGCGCGTCGACGGCCTCGAACTCGTCGAGGTATTGGAGGTAGTTGAGTCGTCGGGGGATTCCCTTGAGGTTGATGTACGCCTCGTGGGAGAGGTGCAGATCGAGGAAGCGGCCCATGTTCTCCTCGCCCGAGAACAAGCTCGTTAGCACTGTCCCACACGTCCTCCCGTCAGCCTTCTCGTCCCATCCATCGCCTCCCCAAGACCCCAAGAGAAAGAGAAGGAGCACGCACTGTCCCCCTCCGTCCCCTCCATCGGCTCGTCCTCCTCAAACGTGCGCAGCTCGGCGCGCAGGCCGTCGACCGGTGCGTCAGGGTTGCGACGGTGGTACTCCTTGACGCGCACGAGGCGGTCGTAGAACTCGTCAAGGTCGTCGGGCGCGCCGGAGCCAGAGAGCGCGGCGATCTCGGACGCGCGCGTGCCGTTTGCGTCGGCGTAGAGGGAGGAGAGGGTCGAGGTGCGGTCGAGCACGCGGGAGGCGATCTCGGAGAGTCGGTGCTGCTGCAGGAGGTTGGCTTTGTGCTGGGGGCCAGAAATTGAGGGGTTGAGTGGCAGTTGGATTTGGGATAGAGCGTTGTACTCACGCCCTTGACGTCCTTGAGGAAGAGGTCGACTGCGAGCGTCTCGTAGCGCTCGATGTCCTCGTGCAGACCGCGCTGCTGCTCGATCACGCTGTCCATCGCGGGCAGATCTTAGGCGACAGCGATGGGGTCGTTTGCGGGAATGGAAATACGAAAGAACACGTCCGAATTGTCAGTGAGCAGAGCAGAGACAGTGAGCGGCGAGGAAGCGAGCGTGGCGGTAAGAAGCCAAACAACGGGGGAAGGCGAGCGAGCAGGCAGCGCGCCCTCGACTAGCCTTCGGGCGGAGAATTCACTCAACTTTGCCTAGTTGCCCCTTCACACCGCGCCACTCTCTTGGTCGCCCTCTTGCCATCGTCTCGCCCTCGGACTCGGGCTTGCCTTCCACTCTTCACGCGTCTTTCTTCCTCACAGCACATATTCTCAGGATGGCTTTCAACGCCGGTAACGATGCCAAGCTCACCTTCGAGGTGCGTACACCGCCCTGGAATGGCCGCGGAGCAGATGTTGATGGGATCGCGTCCCGCAGTCCTCGGAGGAGGTCAAGGTCGCGCCGACCTTCGACTCGTGCGTATTCCCATGCAAGTGTTGCGACCGAGGAGGATTTCTGAAGGACGGGAGAACAGCATGGGCCTGAAGGAGGACCTCATTCGCGGTATCTACGCCTACAGTGCGTCCATTGATCGCCTTGCCCCGGCCCTCCCGCGAGCTCAGTTGGACCCCGCACCGTGCAGACTTCGAGAAGCCCTCGGCCATCCAGCAGCGCGCTATCCTTCCGATCATCAAGGGCCGCGACGTGATCGCCCAGGCCCAGTCGGGTACCGGCAAAACTGCGACGTGCGTGCAACCAAGCTGGCCTTGCGCGCTTGTGGCGCTTGTGGCGCGTTGGCGGGGTTGTGCTATGCGACAAGGGACTGATGGGAGGGCGACCCCAGCTTCTCCATCTCTATTCTGCAGTCGATCGACACGTCTGTGCGCGAGACGCAGGCGCTTGTGTACGTCGACTGAACCAGTACTCAACGGGCTCTTCCCGCCTGTGGCCGTCCCCTGACGACGCGATCACAGGCTGAGCCCGACCCGCGAACTGGGTAAGCATTCCCCTCTCCCTCTCCATTACCCCTCGTATCGGCGCTGACACCTCCCGTCGCCGCCGCCTCCCACCTCGCTTCCGCTCCCAGCAACGCAAATCCAATCCGTCGTCCTCGCGCTGGGCGACTACCTCTCCGTGCAGTGCCACGCCTGCATCGGCGGCACCTCCATCGGCGAGGACATCCGCAAGCTCGACTACGGCCAGCACGTCGTGTCCGGCACGCCGGGGCGCGTGTACGACATGATCCGGCGGCGGCACCTACGCACGCGCAACATCAAGATGCTCGTGCTCGACGAGGCGGACGAGATGTTGAATCAGGGGTTCCGCGAGCAGATCTACGACATTTACCGTTACCTGCCGCCCGCCACGCAGGTCGTCCTCCTCTCCGCGACGCTCCCGCACGACGTCCTCGAGATGACGACCAAGTTCATGACGGACCCGATCCGCATCCTCGTCAAGCGTGACGAGATCACGCTCGAGGGCATCAAGCAGTTCTTCGTCGCTGTTGAGAAGGAGGACTGGAAGTTTGACACGCTTTGCGACCTCTACGACACCCTCACCATCACCCAGGCCGTCATATTCTGCAACACCCGCCGCAAGGTCGACTGGCTGACGGAGAAGATGCGCGAGGCCAACTTTACCGTCTCGTGCGTCGTTTCCTCACTTGTCCCCATGTCCTTCCGAGCTGACCCACCAACTCTCGTCGCACCAGCTCGATGCACGGCGAGATGCAGCAGAAGGAGCGCGACGCGATCATGGCCGAGTTCCGCGGCGGCAACTCGCGCGTGCTCATCCCGACCGACGTCTGGGCGCGCGGCATCGACGTCCAGCAGGTCTCGCTCGTCATCAATTACGATCTGCCCACGTGCGCGCTCTCTTCTCCTTTCTGCCCGCGTTCTTGTCCGCTCTGTGGTACCTGATGCTTACGCTGCGGGTGGGGTGGACGCACAGGAACCGTGAGGCCTACATCCACCGCATCGGTCGCTCCGGCCGCTTCGGCCGCAAGGGCGTGGCGATTAACGTGAGTCCCTGCGCCCCTCCTACCTACTCACCCTTCCTCCCTTGAGCTCTTCACCGCCATACTGACACATCCGACCTCACCAGTTCGTCACCATCGAGGACGTCCGCATCCTCCGCGATATCGAACAGTTCTACAGGTTTGCCACATTCGCTTCACCCCATCCCTAACTTCATGAGCGCTGACGCGCTGGGCGCGTCAACAGCACCCAGATCGACGAGATGCCGCTCAACCTGTCCGAGATGGTCTGAGTGCGGGGCGCGAGAACGTTGGGAACGGGGCACGCAAAGGGATGCGGGATGGGAATGGGGGTTGCTTGTTGTACATGTTTTTCTTTTGTTTGAGCGCTTCACGGAAAAAAAGATAGCGCCTGTGAGGACGTACGGTACTGCGCTCGGCTGTGGTGAAGTTTGCGTTGACGTGTGAGGTGTGCCACGGAAGTTGAGACACAGTTGGCATCAAGATATACTGGGACGGTTCTACTCAGCCAATTTGTGCGCCTTGAGGGGAATGCTGCAGGATATTGAATAACGGGCAGCTTTGCAACGGTGCATCGCAAACAAGCTGCGACGCGAGGGTGGGCGCGCCGCTCGCGCGAAACGCCGCGTGCTGAGCGCGAGCTCCTTTCCTCATACCGTCAGTCTTCTCGCTCTCACAATGGCTTCGGCCGCACCGTCGCCTTCCCCAAGCTCGACGACATCCTCATTACCGTCAACCATCTCATCAGCAAAGGCGCGGGCCAAGTTTGCCGAACTCCTCGCGCCCCGCGCTGGCCGCTCTTCCGACTTCGACATCGAGGAGCGACTCAAGAAGCTGCGACGACTGATTCTCGTCCATGGCATACCGGATGATCAGGTAGGGTCTGACTTCTGGGTGTGCGCATACGAGAGGGGGTACTGAAGGGATCATGACCGCCCAGCCACCATTCCGGCCGCTGGTCTGGAAGCTCCTCCTGCGCGTCCACTCTCTCCAAGCGAACGCGTACCTCTCGTTGGTAGCGAAGGGCCGCTCGGAGGTGTCTGATAAGATCCGGAACGATACGTTCCGCACACTGCGGAGCGACCAGAAGTTCAAGGCTCGGGTGGGGGAGGACATGCTGGTACGGTTGCTGGAAGCGTTCGCCTGGAGGAGTCTAGGTGAGTTGCGCTGTTCGTTCTTCTTCTGCCGGGATACAGAAGAGTCTTGACGTGGGATTGGGTTGCAAGAACATCTAGATAGTTCCACGCAATACGTGCAGGGCATGAACGTCCTTGCTGCCCCATTCCTCTATACGATGCCGTCCGAGGTGCGTTCTTGTTCTGGACCCCGCAACCCGTCCTTGCCCCGGCACAGCTCACGAGCGTGCTGGGTTATGCAGATCGAGGCATTCGCATGCTTCTCGAAGTTCATCGAGAAGACATGCCCTCTCTACGTCCTTCCCACGCTCGAGGGCGTGCATCGCGGTCTCAAGCTTCTCGACCGATGTTTGCAGATCGTCGACCCGAAGCTGTTCAACCACCTGCGGCGGCATAACCTCTCCGCTGAGATCTACGCCTTCCCTTGTGCGTGAAACCCCTCTTTCCGTGCGAAGATGGACTGACACAAGATATTTGTGAATCCCCAGCCGTCCTCACCCTCTCCGCCTGCACGCCTCCCCTCGCCCAAGTCCTCCAACTATGGGATTTCCTCCTCGCCTTCGGGCCGCACATGAACATCCTCTGCGTCATCGCTCAGGTCCTCCTGATGCGCGAAGAGATCATGAGCTCTCCAAGGTCCGTTCCTCCTTCCCCTCTTTCGCCCA
The DNA here is from genome assembly GCA_000826855.1 of Basidioascus undulatus. Classification (NCBI taxonomy): domain Eukaryota; kingdom Fungi; phylum Basidiomycota; class Geminibasidiomycetes; order Geminibasidiales; family Geminibasidiaceae; genus Basidioascus; species Basidioascus undulatus. The sequence goes on from JTLS01000006.1 coordinate 56,364, forward strand.
CCATCACCACATCCGCTGACGCAACATCCACAGTCCTATGCGACTCCTCCGCACGTTCCCGCCGCTCGATGCCCAGCCCATCATCGGCATCGCCGTCACGCTCGTTCGGGATCTTCCAGAAGACGTGAGCCCGTCGTTCCTCTGTCCCGCGGTGAACGGCTCCTGATCCTTGACTACTGCAGGTGTACGACGACCTCGTGCGGCACCCGTTCGACCCCCGCGACCAGTAGATACCCCGCCTTTAAGATACCCATTATTTGACTTCTTTCTGCACATGCTTTCGTTCGCGCACGTACCAGGCCCGCTTATGGACTATGGACTCTTGCGTGCTTGTTTTCCACGTACTCGCATCTCGCATCGCATCTCAGTCTTGCATCTACTTTGGCCAACGGAGGCATGCATGAAGATCAGTCTGCATATGTCTACAGAATACCGCCGTGCTTAGGGGTAAGGGTCAGCTGGGCCACGATTCCCTCAGTTCAAGTAAGTTGTGCTGAAGGCAGGCCGCGGACTTAGCCTAGTGTCGCGTTGTATTAGCGACCTTCAGCATCCTTCACCGCGTCGACGCCGTACCGCGCGGGTAACCTTCACTGCGGCAATCTTTATCAAAGGGTTTGTGTAAGCTTGAAGTTGCTTCGAGGCCCGAGGTCACGCCCACCGGCTTTTCGCCCTGCAAACGCCGCCGCAGCGGCAGTAAGCGTCGCTTCTTTCACCCATCTCGCGCAGTGCCGCTCTTCCGTCCCGCCGGGCGTCTTATCTCGCAGGTATGATCCACATTGGTCCCTTAAAGATATGATCATGTGAGAGTGCAACGAGAAGACCGCTTTAAGAGAGTCGTTAAGGGAGTCGAGCTGTTCGCACGCCGTGCGCGTACGCTCTTCATCCCCCGATACCCTACAATCGAAGAGACATGCTCGAAAAATCACCCGAATTCGAGGATAAATATAAAACCGACTTCCAGTCCCGTGTCGTCGCTACCACCTCAATACCCTGTGATTTCAACGACGCGGACGCAGCCGCTCTCGCTCGAACGGGGAAGCAGCAGCAGCTGAAGCGCAAGTTCTCAATATGGTCTTTGTTAGCCATGAGCCTTACGGTCACTGCGTAAACGGTCTGATCTCTCTGGTTCGATGTACGGCGCTCTGACGATCTAGGATGGATGAAGGACGTGGACGGGTCTTGCGTCGGCCTCGTCAAGTGCTCTCATCTCCGGCGGTGGAGTTGCGATGATTTATGGTTTCCTCTATGTCGGTGAGTTACAGAATCCTACATCTCTTGAAGTAGATGCAGGGACTGAAGCGGGGTCGTTGCCAGCTGCGAGCGGATACTGCGTAGCAGGCTCGTTGGGAGAGCTATGCAGCATCTGGCCTACATCTGGAGCGCAGGTTTGTCTTGACTTGCATTCGCCTTGTATTTGATGGTGAAATCACCGGAAGAAACAATTGCAGTATCATTGGGCCGCAATGTGTGCTTCTCCCAAGTACTCAGCGCTGGTGTCGTGGTACACTGGCTGGTTCAGCCTTGCTGGACAGATCGCTTTCACAGCCTCGGTTCGTTTCTCTCACTCATCCAAAGCTATGCTTTCAAGGCTTACCAACAACGATGGCTCTAGGTAGGATACGTAGGAGGTATGCTTGGTGTCCTGTCCTCAACGAACAACGAGGCTGCCTCGATGCCGGATCTGAACCTTAACACTCCACCGCTCCAGCTCAACTGATCATGGCGCTCGCCATAATGTACCACCCAGCCTTCGATCTGCAACCCTGGCAGCAATATCTCGTCTACGTTCTTCTCCTCACTTTCGCCCTATTCTACAATCTGTTCCTATCGCGGGGTCTTCCGGCCATCAACCACCTAGGACGTGAGTTTGCTCGAGGGAGCTGGCTTATGATTAATCGGCGCTGACGCGAAAACACTTTTTGGACTGCGAAGTGTTTGTTCTTTTTGCCGGATGGATCGTCACTCTCGTCACTCTGCTGGCGAAGACCCCGCAAAAAGCAAGCGCACGCTTCGTGTTTGCAGACTTTGAAAATGCCACTGGGTACGCCTGTTTTCCGTGCCAACCGGGGCCTTTCATGGCTGTCCTACGACTATTGTTGATTACCTGTCCTCTATAGCTGGCCTGACGGTTTCGCCTGGCTGCAAGGCCTCTTGACTCTGGCGTACTCAATGACCTGCTTCGATTCAGCTGCGCACGTACGCACTTTTTCGCACTGCACAGTGTTGTGAATGCCCCGTTGACCTGCTCTCATCGGGTTGCAGGTCGTTGAGGAGGTATTTTTAGACTTTTTCATGGCGTTTCATGGCCTGTGCAGGCACGCAACTCATATCGAGACTCCCCAGATGAAAAACGCAAGCACCAACGCTCCCCGAGCGATGACGGCCTCAGTCTTTGGCGGCGTCGTCACCGGTTTGCCACTGGCCATAGCCCTAATTTTTTGCATTCGTGGGTGCATTCCCTTCCGCAGTTCAAATCATCCACGCTAACTGCCAAGCATGCAGAGGATCTGCCAGGCGCACTGGCGACGTCTTTGGGGTAAGAGCACCTTGCAACCTACCCTCCCATTGCATCCAATCGAACACCCCAATGTGTTCCTCTATCAGGGTGCCTCTCGTGCAGATCTATTACGATGCCGTTGGACTGCACGCTGCCGGCGCCCTGACCAGCTTTATCGTTCGTGCGTTGCCCCTCACCTGCTGTCGCTGAGCACCTGTGATTTGTCACTGACATATACAGCCGTTATTACATCCCAATATTACAGTGGCTGCAATTACATCTTCCGTACCTCTACTCGCCAGCAACAGCCGTACGGCGTGGTCCTGTGCCAGAGATGGCATGCTCCCTCCCGTGCTCGCGAAGGTGCACAAGGGCTTCGACGCGCCCATCAACGCCATCGTGTTCTGCTACATCTGCCAGGTCCTTCTCGGACTGCTTAGTATTGGGTCCTCGGCAGGTACGCTACTCCTCAATCTGCCACAATATTCGATCTCCTCCGAGAGAGAAACTGAAGCTCGGGCTGCTGCTTGTTTTAACAGCTTTCCAGGCTGTGCTATCCATTGCTCTGATCGGGCTCAATATTTCCTACGCCATCGTGATTTCTTGCGTGCTCATCACAGGCCGCAAGAACCTGCCGCCCCGAGAGTGGGGATACGGCGTAAAGTCCGGCTACGCAGTGAACATGTACGATTTCCGTTCTCAGCCCCGACTTACGTGTTCTCCCGTACGACATACCCTTCTATTGCAGTGTTGCAGTAGTCTATTGCATCTTGGTGAGCGTACTGTTCCTGTTCCCGGCGTCGGTACCCGTTACGGCAACCTCAATGAGCAAGTTTTCCAGTCCGCTCCCATTCCACCTCTCCATCGTAGCTTACCAAGTCTCTTCTAGATTATTCAAGCTGTGTTGTCGCGCTTGTCTTCGTCTCCGCCACTGTGTACTGGTTCGCGAGGGGACGCACGACTTACAGTAAGTTACGAAGCCTGCAAGCACCCGACTGTCCGACGCTTGCTGACGTTGGGCTACAGAGGGGCCTGTCGTCGATTTGCAAGAAGATTGAAGCCACTGTCCTCGTGTTTACTTTGTGTCTGATTCAATATTCATTTCATTGGATTGGAAAAGATGGAAAGCCTTGGACAAGCCAGGATGCCGGCGTTTGCGAGGGGGGGCAGCGAGGACTGTTCCCGAGCCTGAAAAAGCACTTTCAGCTTGGGAAACGACAGCGTCCGACCAGCGACGATCGATGCTATCTCCGGTCTCAGACGTTTCCGTCTGATACGTCGCTTATGGTAGTCAGTCTCCCTTCTTCAATCTTCAAGAGCTTAATACATAAGGTCGTTATCAGCCTTGCTTATTTGCGACCAACAATTCCTCTTTCTGTCTGTCCTGATGGACGCCCCAAATTCATCGGCCGCAGGCATGACGACCTTCTTGTGTGTGCGTGAGGCAAGGACAAGTCAAAAGTTAAGCATCCGCCAAGACGCAAACACCAGCATCAGCGAAAGATGCCTTGATGCGCATCAAAGCGAGACGAGCCAGTCCTTAAGCTCCGCGACGCCCTCCTCATCCCCGTTGCTCGAGACCCATGTGCCGACCCAATCTACCTGGACGTCCCCGTCCCTCTCCAGCGCCTCCCACGAGAACCCGTCCTTTGGATCGCCTCCCAACCCATCCCCGCCCCACCCATCCTCCTCCTCCTCCTCCTCCTCCCCACCC